>CM077091.1:9922226-10196942 GCA_039513925.1 Platanthera zijinensis
TGTACCTGATTGAAGAAGCCCTGAACAAGCTAGGGGAATTCACTATGTATTTGATGAATTTCTTCTAGTTGTGCTTGCAGCTATTCATGCTAAGTACACAACCATGTCAGGGTACAGTAGGTCAATATACACTGGTTCGGTGCAATGTAATCCCTCGTTGAGCAGATCAGTGTGTTGGCTTACGTGTACTCTCTCTATTGGAGTGTACTTATTTCCAAGCACAGGGTCATGAAAAGCATGAGCAGACAAGGAGCAAGGATGGGCCAAAGACCAGCTCACGGGTTGAAAGACGAGAATCGTCTAAGTGTAAATCGTCGAGAATCACTAAGTGATTCTCGTCGATTCGTCGAAAGAATCATTAGTGATTCTCGACGAGTCATCGAGAATCACTAGATGATTCGCGCCGGGTTGGGTCGGCTGTTCGACGCGGTCAGAAAATTCTCTAAGGCAGAATCGTCAAGAATCACTAAGTGATTCTCGCCGATTCGTCGAGAATGACTTTGCATTCTCGACGATTCGGCGAGAATCAAATGTGATTCCCGCCGATTCTCCCCGGCTCTATAACCTGTGCAGCCAGAATTCGCCAAGTAGAATTCGGCGAGAATCGTAAGTGATTCTCGCCGATTCGTCGAGAATCACCTACGATTCTCGCCGATTTTGCCTTGGGCGATTTTTCCGATTCCTGGACCGTCCATGTTACCTGCAGCTATTTGAACCGGACTTTGGTCTTTGCTTTGGTGGGGCCCACAACGGTCATCTCCATGACCTATTGTATAAATACACAGGTATTTGTGTACAGTGGTGGATAGATACATAATACGAAAGCCGAGCCGCCGACTAACCTAAAATCGCGAACCTGCTCCACCTCCGTCGCCGCCGCTCGTGCAGTGGTCACCGTAGCTGATCTCGATCTCCTCCAGATCCCCGGTGATAGAAGCCAAGTATTGCACACGTCTCACGCGTCTAACCAGAGATCTTTTGTCTCTTGATTTGAGATAGGGAAATCCATCCCCGTCCGAATCGATCGAGACGATCGATCCTAGTGTGACCGTTGGATGACTTGCCGACTTCGCTAAGAAGATTGAATCTCCAGAGCATCGCTGCTGTTTTCAGTTGCCGCCGCCACACCGATAGCCTTGCCGCCGCCCTTTGCCGTCGCCGGTCTCGGGGAGATTTTCTCCAAGAAAGATCAAGGGTTGTGGACTTTTCGTTGCCTACAAGAACAAGTAGTCTAACGAAAAGGGACACCTAGATCTTCAAGTTGTTTGTATTTCTTATACACTCCAATTTCTTTTTCATTGTAAAGGAACATTTGGTTCCTAGTTGTAGGGTTGGGTGCAACCCGTGTTGTGGGAGTGTTGACTCCTACGTATGGAAGGGTTCCTTCCGATAGTGCAAGGATTGGATTTCAATCCTGTTGGTGAAGTGACCGAGTCGTCCCTGGTTGGGAGATAGGTCGAAGGGGAAAGTGGACGTACCCAAATGGGGAACCACTATAAATTGCTTATGTCCTTTCTGTGCTTTGTTTTCTTGTGCAGGTACAATTTTAATTCCGCAAATACGCTGCAAGACACCTATTCCCCCCCATAGGTGAAGGTAGTTGACACTAGGTGGACTTTTAAGTGGTATCAGAGCGAGTTGCTCATAAAAAAGGTTCACACCTTGAGTAGAATCCCGCCACCAGTGTCAAGGAGAAGACCGATATCTTCCATGGACGGACTCAAGCACTCCGGCAAAATCCCAGTGTGCACCAGACTGAACTTTCCTATCTGGAAGGAAAGAATCAGATCCTACATGGAAGCAGTCGACCCCCGCTCTTCATGATAGTGGAGGAGGGACCTTACATTCCCACTAAGGCCTCCACCATTGATCATACCAAGAAAGTGCCCAGAAACTTTCGGAAATGGACAAGGACAAAATGGTGCTGTTCGGACTCGACAAGAAAGCTCAGAACATCCTGGTAAGCGCAGTTGATGACTCTATGATGCAGAACTTCTGCAACTGCAGGACAGCCAAGGATCTCTGGAGCTGCCTGATTGTATTAATGGAGGGCACGGATGAAGTGAGGGACGATCGGAGATCCCTCCTCAACCAGAAATATGAGGCCTTCAGGCAAGGGCCCAGGAGGAGATCGGAGTTACCTTCGAAAACTTCCTCAAGATCGTCAATGCACTCAAGGATATGGAAGAGTGTTCACTGACGGTGAGCTCAATGATAAGTTCCTTAGGTCCCTTACTAAGGAATGGGACACGAAGATCTGCGCCATCCGAGAGTTTGGCAGACTTGCGAAAACCGACCCTCAGATTCTGTTCGGGAAGCTCATGTCCTATGAGCTTCAATTGAACACAAGGAAGGCCGAAGAGGAAGCAGAGAAAGCCGCAGCCAAAAAAGAAAAGACCGTGGCCCTAAAAGCCATTTCTTTCCAGAAGGGCAAGGGTGTTGCTTCTTCCCGTGCGTGGAAGAAGGATGAAGAGGAAGACTCTGAGCCAAGCTCCTCCGGCTCAGAATTGTCTGAGGAAGACTTATCCCTTATCACACGGGAATTCAAGAAGTTCCTCAAGCTGAGGAATCAGAGAAGAGAAACGACTCCTCTTCAAGGGATCAGAAGATGAACTATTCTTCTGACAGGTATGTTTCCAAACCGAACAAACACCGCTCATCTGACATTATTTGCTTTGGTTGCAACAAGCAAGGACACGTCGTGGCCGACTGCCATCAAGGCAAGAGGAAAAGGGAAAGGGAGAGGAGCACATATCCTCAAAAGATAAGAAGAAGGAGAGGAGTTACATCGCGAAGAAGCCAAAGATGCTGAGTGAATCTGACACATCAGACACCAGCGATGACGAGGAAGCCTACTTTGGGCTAATGGGTCGCTGTGACTCGGAAGGAGATTGCCCCCCATTTACTGGGAAGGTAAAAGCTCACACCCCTCTCTCCGACTCTGACTCTGATCTTGAGTCTCAGGATGATGACCCTGAGGATAGCCCTTCGCCCGTGAAGCTGAGCTCCTAGATAAGTATGAGCTTCTGCTCAATACTCTCGTGGAATGTCGAAAGAGACTGAAGGCTGAGAAAAGGAAGTTAATTCCTTAAAGGTGAGAGTGTATCCCTGAGGGAAGAGATCACCAGTTTGATCTCCCTCCGACAGGAGCACTTTGACCTGACTTCAAAGCATTCCGAGTCTCTTAAGCTCCTTGATCTTAAGCAGGAGGAAGTTGACAAGTTGGAAGAACTACTTGCGGCAGAAAGGAAGATCGTCAAGAGCTTCTCTATGCCAAAAACTGTTCTTCCATTAGTTGATACCTTCTCTGCTCAGGCCAAAGGAGCTGGCTTGGGGCATGTAGGGGTATCTGGTTCCTCATCCAGGAGAAACAGGAACCAGAGAAAGAATAAGGCCGCCAAGAAGGACCTACTACTGCTGAAAAAGGGAAAGACCCACTCATCCTGTTGAGTTCAGAAAGCCTAAGCTTCCCTGCAACCAACTTACTTTGAGTCAACCTTTGGTCATCATTTCCGGCCCTCGGTTGCAAAGCCGAAGAGCCGATATGATGGTTGGACTTTTCCCCGCAACCTTCGTGAGAGTGTCTTTAAGGCACCTTATGAGGAAATCCACTTGGGAAACTATGGTCAATTCTCTAGCGACATAATAGAAAGCAGGCACCAAAAGCCAACCTTATACTGAAGGAACAGAAGGTGAAGAAATCATGTGACTGCAATCACCATGATGCTCCACCCCCAGATCCCAAGCCCCAGCTGTGCACACCATTCCCAGGGTGAAGCAGGAGCCTAGGAAGAGTTACAACAGATTTGACTGTTGGTGTTGTGGCAAAGATGGTCACTTTGCCGTGGATTGTTGGTTTAATCCAAAGTATAATGAGACTCCTTTTGTTAGCAAGCGAGGCCGACCACTCGTAGGGCTAACCAATCGAGGGGGATATGCTAACAAGGAATCTAGGACCCAAGTTCGATTGGGTTCCTAAGGCAAATTAATTCTGTTTTGCAGGAATGTCCAAAGGCCAACAAAACTCCCATTTGGTATTTGGACAGTGGATGCTCCCGTCATATGACTGGGATAAGAAGCCTGCTGCGGGAGTACTCTCCAGTCGAGAATGGACCCAAAGTCATATTTGGGGGATCTGAACAGGGAGTCACCAGAGGTTACGGTACGATTTCCAACAGTATACTCTCTATTACTAACGTAGCTTATGTTGAAGGGTTAAATTATAACCTGATCAGCGTAAGCCAGATATGTGATAAAGGGTATGACGTTAAGTTCTGCAAGGATAAATGCCTGATAATATCATGTGATTCTTCGGAGACTGTATTAACTGGCATTAGGAGCAGAAATATTTTCTATTTAGATTTTCTTAGTTTAGATTCTTCTACCCCAGTATGCCTCGTTGCAAAAGGCAGTGCATCTCTTTGTGAACAATGGCACAAGAGATTGGCACACATTAATTACAAGACAATTAATATGCTGTTTTCCAAAGACTTAGTAAGGGATGCTCCCATTATTAAGTGCATTAAAGATAGTCCATGTCCTGCATGTCAGATGGGCAAGCAGACTCGGGCTACCTTTAAGGGCATCCCAGACAAAGATTCCTCCAGATGTCTTTATCTTCTGCACATGGACTTGTTTGGTCCTATGCAAGTTCATAGCTTAGGAGGGAAGTCGTATACGCTAGTGATTGTAGATGATCACTCTCGGTTTACGTGGGTGTTCTTTTTAAAGCGCAAGTCTGATACGTTTGACATCTTCACCAGTTTTGTCAAGCAGATACAGAACGAACTTAACTGCTCAGTGGTCAAAATCAGAAGTGACCACGAAACAGAGTTTGAGTTTGGGGCTATGACAGAGTTCTGTGAAGAACTTGGTATCTTTCATGAGTTCTCCTCCCCTCGCACTCCTCAACAGAATGGAGTGGCGGAGAGGAGGAATAGAACACTCATTGAGGCGTGCACGACAATGTTGAATGACGCTTCTCTACCAGAATACTTCTGGGCCGAGGCTGTCAATACGGCTTGTCATGTACAAACCGGGCGTTGATCAACAAGAGCCATCGTAAGACTCCTTATGAGCTACTGAAAGGCAAGAAACCAACCATGTCCTATCTGAGGATCTTTGGCTGCAAATGTTATGTACTGAATAATGGGAAGTACCCTCGTACTATGTTTGGTGAAAAATGCTTCGAAGGCATATTCATGGGCTATAGTAGCCACAGTCGGGCTTATCGAGTTTTTAACAAGAAAACCCTAGTGGTAGAGGAATCAATTAATGTTATTTTTAATGAAGGAAGTTTGCTTAATTGCAACTCTTCCAGTGGTCTTCTTGAAGATACAGGTGCCAGACTCGACAAGCTATACCTGAATGAGCCCGAGGAAGATGCAAATCCGAAGTACGTCAAGGTCTCCACCTCAACACCGATCGGAGAGGATGACGGTCAGGATGAAGCAGTCCTCCCTGAAGAGGAAGGGGCCCCAGAAATTGCTAGAGCTCCTGATGCAAGACTTCTAGAACTCAGACACGTGAGGGATCATCCCAGAAATCAAATCATTGGAGATCCCCGAGACAGTGTCAGAACTCGCCGAGGTACTCTTAACGAGATTTTGCATCTTAGCTTTCTGTCGCAGGTTGAGCCAAAGAAGTTCGACGAAGCGAACAAAAACGCGTCATGGATTTTGGCCATGTAAGATGAGCTGCATCAATTCGAAAGATGCAAAGTCTGGACGCTGGTTCCCAGACCGAAGATGCAAAATGTGATTGGCACCAAGTGGATCTTCAGAAACAAGTTGGATGAACAAGGAGTCATCATCAAGAATAAAGCCAGACTGGTGGCTCAAGGATACAGACAGGAGGAGGGGATTGACTTCGACCAGACGTTTGCACCAGTTGCACGGCTCGAGGCAATCCGGCTATTCCTAGCCTATGCCTCTCACAAAGGATTCACAGTCTATCAGATGGACGTGAAATCGGCTTTCTTGAATGGAGACTTGAAAGAGGAAGTATACATCGCTCAACCTCCAGGTTTTGTCAATCCTACTTATCCTAATCATGTATATTTTCTTAATAAAGCGCTATATGGCTTAAAACAAGCTCCTCGAGCTTGGTATGAGACATTGTCTAGTTTTCTTCTTGAGAACAAGTTCTCTAGAGAAAAAATAGACAAGACATTGTTTCTCAGGGAAGTCAAAGGCAAGATTTTGCTGGTGCAAATCTATGTTGATGATATTATATTCGGCTCAACGGACAACAATCTTTGCAAAAAGTTTTCCAACTTATGCAACGAAAGTTTGAAATGAGCAGTATGGGAGATCTGAAGTATTTCTTGGGACTTCAAGTGAAACAGTCTGAGGAAGGAATCTTCATTTCTCAGACGAAGTTCACAAATGAACTCCTCAAGAAATTCGGAATGGAGAATGCAACCTCTATGAGGACTCCAATGGGATCCACCATGTCTCTGGATAAGGATGAGAAAGGGAACCTTTTGATGAAACCAAATACAAAAGCATCATTGGATCTCTGCTCTATCTTACTGCGAGTAGACCGGCTATCATGTTCTCCACATGTGTTTGTGCCAGATATCAGGTGAACACTAAGGAATCTCATTATGTCGCTGCAAAGCGAATTCTTAGATACCTTAAAGGTACTCCTAATCTTGGCTTATGGTACCCGAGAAGCAATGATGTCGAGCTAATAGGTTTTTCAGATGCTGATTTTGCAGGAAGTAGGGATGACAGGAAAAGCACCTCCGGGACGTGTTAATTCCTCGGAAGAAGGCTCATCTCTTGGAATAGCAAGAAGCAGAATTGTGTTGCAACCTCCATAAAGGAATCAGAATACATTTCGGCTGGGAGATGTTGCGCACAACTTCTATGGATCAGAAATCAGTTAGCAGACTATGATCTCCAATTCAAGGAAGTACCAATGTACCGTGACTCTTCCAGTGCAATTGCTATTGCCAATAATCCGGTATCGCACAGTAGAACGAAGCATATTGAAGTGCATTACCATTTCATTCGGGAGCACGTGGAGAACAAGGACATCTCTCTCTGCTATGTTCCCACTGACAAGCAGATTGCAGACATTTTCACAAAGCCCCTTGACGAGGCCAAGTTCAGTATGTTCAAAACTGAATTGGGGATGCTAAACTATGAGGAATGAAGACTACAGAAGCTCAAGGCTCATGCGTCTAGGGGGAGCCTCTGCTAGGAATTTAGTGAAAGCAAAGGTACAAGAACTAAGGGGGAGCATGGTGTCTCATGCTTCAGTCCCCGATTTGCAGAAGCCAAAAAGGGGGAGATTACCATTACCCTCTCGGCTAAGGTGCTAAGGTGATAGCTCCACAAGCTCTAAAGATAACGGTATGGAATTTCAACTTTTTATTTTAAGTTCTGTTCTTCCAAGCCGTTGTATTCACCTTAGCTTGTAGGGTTTAGGCTTCGTTAAATAGGGGGAGATTGTTGGGTATTGTATCCACAATATACCTGATTTGAAGAAGCCCCTGAACAAGCTAAGGTGAATTCACTATGTATTTGATGAATTTCTTCTAGTTGTGCTTGCAGCTATTCATTGCTAAGTACACACCATTGTCAGGGTGCAGTATGTCAATATACACGGGTCTGTGCAACGTAATCCCTCGTTGAGCAGATCAGTGTGTTGGCTTACGTGTACTCTCTCTATTGGAGTGTACTTATTTCCAAGCACAGGGTCATGAAAGATCATGAGCAGACAAGGAGCAAGGATGGGCCAAAGACCAGCTCACGGGTTGAAAGACGAGAATCGTCTAAGTGTAAATCGTCGAGAATCACTAAGTGATTCTCGCCGATTCGTCGAGAATCACTAGTGATTCTCGACGAGTTGTCGAGAATCACTAGATGATTCTCGCCGGGTTGGGCCGGCTGTCTCGACGCAGTCAGAAAATTCTCTAAGGCAGAATCGTCGAGAATCACTAAGTGATTCTCGCCGATTCGTCGAGAAGGACATTGCATTCTCGACGATTCGGCGAGAATCAAATGTGATTCCCGCCGATTCTCCCCGGCCTCTATAACCTGTGCAGCCAGAATTCGCCAAGTAGAATTCGGCGAGAATCGTAAGTGATTCTCGCCGATTCGTCGAGAATCACCTACGATTCTCGCCGATTTTGCCTTGGGCGATTTTTCCGAATTCCTGGACCGGTCCATGTTACCTGCAGCTATTTGAACCGGACTTTGGTCTTTGCTTTGGTGGTGCCCACAACGGTCATCTCCATGACCTATTGTATAAATACACAGGTATTTGTGTACAGTGGTGGATAGATACAGAATACAAAAGCCGAGCCGCCGACTAACCCTAAAATCGCGAACCTGCTCCGCCTCCGTCGCCGCCGCTCGTGCAGTGGTCACCGTAGCTGATCTCGATCTCCTCCAGATCCCCGATGATAGAAGCCAAGTACTGCACAACGTCTCACGCGTCTAAACCGAGATCTTTTGTCTCTTGATTTGAGATAGGGAAATCCATCCCCGTCCGAATCGATCGAGACGATCGATCCTAGTGTGACCGTTGGAAGACCTTGCCGACTTCGCTAAGAAGATTGAATCTCCAGAGCATCACTGCTGTTTTCAGTTGCCGCCGCCAACACCGAGAGCCTTGCCGCCGCCCTTTTCCGCCGCCGGTCTCGAGGAGATTTTCTCCAAGAAAGATCCAGGGTTGTGGACTTTTCGTTGCCTACAAGAACAAGTAGTCTAACGAAAAGGGACACCTAGATCTTCATGTTATTTGTATTTCTTATACACTCCAATTTCTTTTTCATTGAAAAGGAACATTTGGTTCCTAGTTGTAGGGTTGGGTGCAACCCGTGTTGTGGGAGTGTTGACTCCTACGTGTAGAAGGGTTCCTTCTGATAGTGCAAGGATTGGATTTCAATCCTGTTGGTGAAGTGACCGAGTCGTCCCTGGTTGGGAGATAGGTCGAAGGGGGAAAGTGGACGTACCCAAATCGGGGAACCACTATAAATTGCTTGTATCCTTTCTGTGCTGTGTTGTTTTGTTTTCTTGTGCAGGTACAATTTTAATTCCGCAAATACGCTGCGAGACACCTATTCCCCCCCCCCCATAGGTGAAGGTAGTTGACACTAGGTGGACTTTCAATTCTGCCCTAATTTGGTGCCTTTATGCTTTCCTTGATTTTATCAAAAATCATCATCCTCCACTGAAACTTCTTTCTGCAAATAACTATTGTCATTATATCAAAGAAATCATTTGTAATGAAGCTAATAGAACTTGTTCTGCACAAAAGAACTTTTCCAAGTATATCCACAAGTAATTTGCTCTCTAGATTGAGATCAAGGCGGCGAATGGTGCTCACATCAACAGAGACACCAAAAAATCCGCAGGCTCGACCGTGATCTTCCTCAGGTAGGTCATCTTCTTCATTAATGACTAGTAGCCGAAGAAGATTAAAGACAATAGGAGTAGTTAGCTTAACCTTGATTCCATGAACTTTGGATTTCAGAATCCTTCCATTTCTCTTAACTCTGGCATTTTAGAAAAATTCTTCAACATTTGGAAGTAAAACTTTGCATGGGTGTTCCAATACGAACGAGAGTCCGATGGATTCCAATAAAAGTAGAAGGTAGTGGAAATTATCTGACAGGTCGGCGATTCTTACAGAAATGAGTTCACTGTCGATTCCAATCTTCGACGGAGGGGCCATTGATCGAGAGAGATGAACTGAAATCTTTTTTCTGAGAGAAATTCTGAAGCGGCGGCAAGAGGGCGACGACGACAGAGAAGGCGAGGAGTTTTTCTCGAGAGAAGGGTTTTGAAATTTGTGATTTTGGATTTTCCGGACATTAATCTATTTATATAAGTCTTAAATCATGATAATAAAAATAACATACCTGAAAATATGGCGGTAGTAGAGTCCGGGTGCGAATATCAAAAATTTGAACTTCAGGAAGAAAATCGGCACCAGACTTCTCGAGCAGTAGGCCATTTCTCGAGAGAAGATAAGAAGTTCTCGAGTAGTCAACTGTATTACTTGAGAAGTAGTTCTGAAGTTCTCGAGAAGCAAACTTGGAGTTCTCGAGAATCAATTTAGTTCTCGAGAAGTATTCTTCTAGTTCTCGAGTAGTGAACATCCTTCTCAAGAAATGAAGTCCAGACTTAGAATTTTCTTGAAATGTTGAAGTATAACCCGATCCTTCAACTCTATTGTGAGACTTTTTTCTTCAATCTTGTTTGTTGAGCATGCCAAGTTCTATTTTGAAGAACGAGAACTTGGCCTCGTCCAGTGGCTTCATGAAAATGTCTGCAACCTGCTTATCAGTTGGAACATACTGGAGGTTGATGTCTCCATGTTCCACATGCTCCCTGATAAAGTGGTACCTCAGCTCTATGTTCTTTGTCCTGCTATGAGAGACTGGGTTGTTGGCGATTGCAATTGCACTGGAGGAGTAGCAAAACATTGGAATGTTCTTTAACTTCATATTGTAGTATTCAAACTGGTTCTTTAACCATAGCAGTTATGCACAATAACTTCCTGCAGAGATATACTCTGACTCGGCTGTTGAAATTGTGACATAGTTCTGCTTCTTGCTACTCCATGAGATAAGCCTTCTTCCTTGAAATTGATAAGTCTCAGAAGTGCTTTTTCTATCATCTTTGCTTCCTGCAAAATCTGCATCTGAAAAACCTATTAGTTTACTATCATTACTTCTTGGGTACCATAAGCCAAGATTTTGTGTACCTTTAAGGTATCTCAAAATCCGCTTTGCAGCAGCATAACGAGATTCCTTAGAGTTCACTTGAAATATAGCACACACACATGTTGAAAACATTATGTTCGGTCTACTAGCAGTAAGATAAAGCAAGGATCCAATTATGCTTATGTACTTGGTTTCATCAATAGATTTCTCTTTCTCATCCTTGTCCAGAGATATAGCTGAATACATTGGAGTCCTCATAGATGTTGCGTTCTCCATTCCGAATTTCTTAATTAACTCCTTGGTGAATTTTGTCTGGGAGATGAAAATTTCATCTTCAGATTGTTTCACCTGAAGTCCTAAGAAATACTTCAGCTCTCTCATACTGCTCATTTCAAACTTCCCTTGTATAAGCTTGGAAAATTTTTTACAAAGGTTGTCGTCAGTAGAGCAAAATATGATGTCATCGACATAGATTTGCACTAGCAAAATCTTGCCTTTTATTTCCCTAAGAAATAATGTCTTATCGATCTTTCCTCTTGTGAACTTGTTCTCAAGAAAAAAGCTAGACAACGTCTCATACCAAGAGCTTGTTTCAAACAATATAAATCTTTAAATAAAATATAAACATGCTCAGGATGGTTAAAATCAATGAAACCTGGAGGTTGTTCCACATACACCTCTTCCTTTATGTCACCATTAAGGAAGGTTGACTCCGCATCCATCTAATAGACAGTAGCCCTTGAGTGTTGCAAATGCTAGGAACAACCTGATTGTCTCCAGCCTTTCCACTGGAGCATATTTCTGATCGAAATCGATTCCTTCTTCTTGTCTGTATCCCTTGGCGACAAGTCTGACCTTGTTCTTTATAATTATTCCATCTTCGTCCATCTTATTCATGTAGACCCACTTTGTTCCGATAACGTTATTACCCTTGGGTCTTGGAATAAGCTTCCAGACTTGAAAATGCTTGAATTGATTCAGTTCTTCTTCCATTTCCATTATCCAAGATGTGTCTGAGTTTGCTTCCTCAAACTTCTTTTGTTCAACCTACGAGAGGAAACTTAAATATAGATTTTCATTAGTTGTACCTCTACGAGTTTTGACACCATCCCGGGAATCTCCTATGATTTGATCAATTGGGTGATCCTTCAAGTGTCTGAGCTCTAGGGTTCTTGCATCTAGAGCTTTCTCTATCATTAGAGTGACTTCATCAGCTTGAATGAACTCTTCATCATGGTAATCATCCTCTCCAATTGGAGTTGGAGTGGTGATTTTGATGAACTTTTGAGCTTTTTCTTCAGTCGTCTCATCCAAGTTTAATTCCTTCAGTCTTGAACCTGTATCTTCAATAAACACACTAGAAGAACTGCCTTGCAGCAAGCTTGTCTCATCAAATACAACATTGATAGATTCTTCTACAACCAGGGTTTTCTTATTAAAAATCCTATATGCCATACTATGACTACTATAACCTACAAAAATACCTTCAAAACTCTTTTCGCTAAATTTAGTCATGTGATACTTTCCATTGTTAAGTACGAAACATTTACTACCAAAGATTTTAAAATATGAAATAGTTGGTTTCCTGCCCTTTAGTAGTTCATAAGGTGTCTTATTATGGTTCTTGTTTATGAGTGCTCGATTTTTCACGTGGCATGCAGTGTTGATGGCTTCAACCCAGAAATATTCTGGTAGTGAGACATCACTCAACATGGTTCTGCAAGCCTCTATGAGTGTTCTATTCATTCTCTCAGTAACTCCGTTCTATTGCGGAGTACGAGGAGAGGAAAACTTATGAAAGATACCAAGACTTTCAGAGAATTCTGTCATGGGCCCAGACTTGAACTCTGGTCCATTGCCACTTCTGATTTTGACAACAGAACAACTGTATTCATTCTAAACTTTCCTAACAAAATTAGTGAAGATATCAAAGGTATCTGACTTGTGTTTTAGAAAGAACATCCACGCAAAGCGAGAGAAATCATCAACAATAACCAATGTATAATCCTTAACTCCCAAACTTCTAATTTATAGTGGACCGAACAAGTCCATAGAAGTAGGTGTAAACACTTATTAAAATCTTTACCAATAATGCTTTTAAAAGTAACCCTTGTTTGCTTGCCTTTTACACATGCGTGACAAGGTCTATCTTTAATGCACTTACCGTTGGGTGCATCACACACTAAATTAAGGGAAAATAATTTATTTATATTTTTGTAATTTATATGTGCTAATCTCTTGTGCCATTGGTCATCAAGAGATGCACTATCTTTTGCCAAAAAGCACACTAGCATAAAAGAGTCTATGCAAATAAAATTTAAACAAAATATATTTCTACTACGAGTGCCTGATAGAATTGTCTCTAAGTTATCTACCGATTTTATCAAACACTTGTCTGTATGAAATTCTACTATGTATCCTTTGTCGCAGAGCTGGCTTATGCTTATAAGAATATGTTCCAATCCTTCAACATAAGCCACATCTGAGAAGGATAAACTACCATTAGTAATCATACCGTAGCCTTTTGTAATTCCTCTGTCAGAACCTCCAAAGATTACCTTTGGCCCGTTCATGACTGGAGAATAATTCTAGAGTAGGCTTATAGTCCCGGTCATATGCAGAGAGCATCCACTATCCAAATACCAGATAGGATTTGTGGCGATCTTTGGACATACTTACAAAAGTAGAATCAATTTGCCCTAGGAACCCAAACTTGTTTGGGTCATTGGTCTCTAGTTAGCATAGTCCCCCTACGTGTGTTAACATTATGAGTGGTCTTTCTCACATTATTAACTTGAGGAGCTACATAATATTTAGGGTTAAACCAATAATCTATAGTAAAGTGACCAACTTTGTCGTAACACCAACAGTCAAACCTGTTGTGTCTTTGCCTAAAGTTCTCTTGCTTGACTTTTTGAGGGTTTGGTCTAGCAGGGGAAACAAACTTGGAGGTAGAAGCTTGGTGGTGATGACACTAACATGACTTATTCTCCTTAAGATTATTTTCCACAATGGGTTTAACTTTTGGAGCTTTCTTGATGTTATGACCATGACTATAAGGGTTGTAGCTCTAAAGAGTGATCTAGGACATAAGGTGCTTTGAAGACACTCTCACCAATGTTCCGGGGATGAGTCCATCCTTGGTACTGAGACTTGGGATCTACATAAGTAGGCCTAACAAAGTGACCGTAGGACGAATCAAGATAAAACTCATTTGTCGGAAAGATAACCTTTTTAAACGAAGTTTGGTCTTGAGGAGCTTTCCCCTTCTCCTTGGCTAGAGCTTTCTTGGCAGCCTTATTTCTCCTTTGGGCTTTATTTCTCTTAGAAGATTTACTAGGGGCAGCCATATGGCCTAAGCCAGCTCCTTTAGCCTGAGAAAAAACTCAGCATCAAGTGGAAGGATTGTCTTTGGCTTGGAGAAACTTTCAACAAGTTTCTTTTCAGCAGCAAGTTGTTCTTCCAACTCCTTGATGATTGCTCTCTCAGATTTAGGTGCTCGAGATCCTTTTTGTATACTTCGATTGTTACATGGGCTTCCTCTCTGAGTGAGTCCATATTTGCGACTTCCTCCCTCAAAGTGCTCTACTCAGCCTTAAGAGATTTAATATCCTTGGCTTGAGTTCTTGCAACTCTTCGACATTTGTCGTAAGCCTTGATTTACTCTTTGTATTGAGTCATGAGTTCAAATTCATTCTCAGAAGAACAGTCCTCATGATCATGGTCAGAAGCATCTGATTCCAAGAGAGGGGTATGAGAGTTTACCTTCCCAGTGAACTGGGTGTAACACCCCAAGTTGGTACAACTGGTTAGTCGACCTGAGATCGACGAAGATCGTCAAGCTGAGCAACATAGCCTGGGACACAGGCGTGTCCAAGGCCGTGTCCTGATGGTTTGACGTGGTGCCGTCACATCGACGAAAATGCATTTGACGATCCTCAGAGATGTCGAGTGTGGCACACGGCCTGTGATACAAGCGTATCTAAGGATGTGTCCTGCTCTGTGCACTCGAGTGTGGCGCAGGGCGGTCTCAAGTATAGCATAGGGCGGTCTCGAGTGGGGCACACAGCCTATGACACGGGCGTGTCCAGGGTCGTGTCCTATGAGTTCGATGAAATGCACTCGACGAAATGCACTCGACGATCCTCGAGAGGCAAGATATGTTTGGCACACGGCCTGTGACACGGGAGTATCAAGGGCCATGTCCTTCTCTGTGTTTGGCCAGGTCTGTGAGGACTGATGAATACGGGCTGGACACGGGCGTGTCCGAAGCCGTGTATGGCACACGGTCTGTTACACGGCCGTATCACAGGGCCGTGTTCTGGTCGGGTCAAGTCGGTTTCTTTGCCGCTTAAGGCACATGGCCTGTGACACGGGCATGTCACAAGTCGTATTCGGCCCAGGAAAGTGATTTCAGGGCGATTCGTGGCCGTTCATTCCCTTCAAATCGGATCCAAAGGTCTAGATATCTCCCTACTATTACAAGGCCGGGAGTTGAGGGATAAACTCTCATTTCTCTCAAGCCTTTCTCTTTCTAAAGAGTTAGAGAGTGGGAAGAGCAAGGAAGGAGGAGGAGGAGGAATCCGACCGCCAGTGGAACTTCAGAGACCTGAATCATGAGCCGAGTCAAGATCCGTGGAGGCAAGGCCGTTGTACTGCTTTTCATCTAGCTAGTTTTCCATGGCTCCAAAGAGATCGTCAAGGGTAACGATCTTCTTTCTTGGACATGTGAAGTCCTTATTTTGGCATGTGCATTGATTTCCCCCACCAAAAGGTGGATTATTGAGAGATTTCCCTTGGGTTGATTCTTGAAATCCCCAACAAGTCTTGGATATAGATTCGGAAATATGTAGTACTAAATAGGCATGATGTGTGAAGCCCATCTGGACAGGTTGGTCTGGATGGTCTGGATGGTCTGGATTGGTGATGTTTTATTTTGTGCATCGGAGAAGACTCCGTATTTAAATGTGTAGTTTGTGGAGTTGGTGGGTTGTGTCTGTGAAGTGGAGTAACATGAAGTACTGGAATGGGGATTCCAGGAAAATACCCTCGTAATTCATGTGTTGTATGCTATGTAAAGACCAGTTTTTGGCACTACAGGATGTTGCAGGATTTGGGTTGAGTATAGGTGCAGAAAGAGAGCTTCTATTTAACCCACCTAGAGATCGCGAGGAACGCTGGAACTAGCTCCCATTTTGGATTGTGAAGCCAGTCCTTGGTGGACAGTATGGCTATTGTGAGCTGTGAGCTCTTAAAAGTCTTCGTGCCGAACGGACAAGGGGATATCGACCTGCGTCAGTCTAGACATTGAACTGACGATTTGAGCAACAGGCAAGGGCTGAACTGTATCCGAGTTATGGTTGTCTGACATGAGTGCCTGGAATAGTGGCGTTCGTCAGGTTCACCTAATGAGAGTCTTAGGCATGCGCGCCATTAAGACTAAAGTCTCTGACGAGAGGTTGTAGAGCATAATGCTCAAGTTTACCGTTGGGTTTCGGACCTTAAACGGTGGTGGGACCCTTGTTCGTCGGTACACCAAGAATGTGCCCTGAGTGCACGGAGCGTCAGGTCACGTGGCTGACATTTGTGATATATTGATTGTGCGTGAGTGCACATCTTGTGATATATCTGCTAGTGAAATGCTATGCCTGCAGGGAAGGAATACCACTGCCCCGGGAAAGGGGTAGGGTCGTTATAAATTGGTCAGCTGAATGTTGACCATTGCCTTGTTTGCCACCATTATGGTGGGCTATCCTTGTGAAGGTGCTGGAGAGCCGAGCAGGAAATAGCGGGTTGAATCCCCAGCTGCTATTGCTGCTGGCCCTCGAAGGCTGAGTAAAGAACTTTATTATGTTCATGTGTTGCCGGCCTGCGCATCGATGTTTGTAATCCACACTTGTAAAGCTTAACTGTAAGGCCTTAAGGCAAAACTTTTGTGTATTTGATGTACATTTCTTTAGGGTTATATATAAATGTGGTTGTTTATATAGAGTGGACATTCATGGATGTTGAGTTCAATATTACCTTTAAATCTTCTGCTAGTATGCTCTGAGTTAGGATGCAAGTGTATTTTGGTATTAACCTGTAACCTCGCCGTCTGTTTGTGACATATAGTGTTGTGCCCCGACCGGACCTTCTATTATATGTTATTTAATAGATGGGGTCGTTATATTGGGGTTATTCTTCTTCATCTGTATGTGCCATGAGCCCAAAGTAGGCTTCCTCATCATCACTAGACTCAGATGAGTCTGTGTCGTTGAAGTTCTTGTACTTCTTGGCTACTAGGCTTCTTTCAGTTTTCTTCTTGTTGAAAGAAGATTTTTTCTCCTCTCTTCTTCAACCCTCCTTCTTCTTGTGAGGGCAATAAGCTATGACGTGTCCTGGCTTATTGCAACAATAACAAACAATGTTAGAATAAATATGTTTGTTCGGTTTATAGTAATAACTGTCTTGGCTACTTGAGCCTTTTTTGTGACAATCACCATCATGACGTGATCTTCTCGACGAGGCATCTTTGCCTCTCCACTGTTTATTCTTGTTCATGAACTTCTTGAACTGCCTTGAGAGAAGAGAAAACTCTCCTTCAGATAGCTCTGAGCTCGAGGTACTTGGCTCTGAAGCTTCTTCTTCACCCTCTTCCCGTGCGGGAGCAGGAGATGCAGCTTTTGACTTCCTTGAGATGTCTGCCTTTAGAGAGATAGACTTCTCCTTGGGTGAAGACCAGATTTTTTATTCTTTAGCTTTTCTTGAATTTATTTGGAGTTCATAGTACATAAGCTTTCCAAAGAGATTCTAAGGGTCAGTCTCTACCAGCTTACTAAACTCCCGGATTGTACAGACTTTGTTGTCCCATTCCTTAGTCAGGAATCTCAGAAATTTGTCATTCAGTTCTCCATTGGTGAAGACTCGTCCATAAACTCTTAGGCCGTTGTCAATCTTGAAGAAACTTTCAAATGTGTCAGCAAAAGAATCCTTGGGACCTTATTTGAATGCTTCATATTTCTGATTCAGTAGGGATCTTCTGTCATCCCTTACTTCTTCAGTATCTTCTATTAGGACGATGATAGACTGCCACATTTCCTTGGCGGATTGGTATTGAATCAGATTCTGTAACATAGAATCATCGACTGCACTTGATATAATATTCTTGGCTTTCTTGTCTAAAGAGACAAGTGCAATCTCATCTTTGTCAAGATCCATGAGCTTCTTTGGAACTTGCTTCATTGGGTCAATGATGGAGGCTATCATTAGAACATGGAGTCCTTCCACTATCATAAAGATCCTTGGATCCACAGATTCCATGAAGAATTTTATTCTTTCTTTCCACATAGCAAAGTTAGTCTTTGTGCATAAGGGAAGCTTAGCAAAATCCTTGGCTCTGTCCATGCTTGTATCCTCTTAAGACAACTAGGAGGAGATCTGTTCAAGGTATTAACCTTTTTGATGAACAACCTCCCTCTGATACCAATTAATGTTTTTAGTTGTCTACCTAAATAACCTAGAGGGGGATGAATAGGTGAGGTCTGCATCTTTTTTCGGAATAAAAACTTGAAAGAACGGAGCGCAAAAAATAAACAAACAAGCCACAGAGAACACAAGATTTATAGTGGTTCCCCAACCTTGGGTACGTCCACTCTCCACCTCATCGATCTAGCACTATACTAGACTCAGCTACTTCACTATTATCTCGGATTGAAAACTAATCTACAACTCATAGCAACGCCCCTACAACTCGATCCTCAAAATAGGATCTACACTCGTAAGAAAAAGAACTTCCTACAAAACTCGGAGACAAAATCTCCTACAAGATTAAAGATGTTGTAAACAAAAATATACAAACAAAATTATCTCATATCTGAATCTTCAGCCTTTCTTCTTTCTTGAACTTTGAGGCTTTGTCAGAAATGAATTGAAGAAGACAAGCCAAAATCTCTGGATCTGAAAACTTGGGATCAGCACGATCAAGAGATGGATTTGTAGAAATTGAATGCCTTGATCTGTTGATCTCTTCTTGCTCTGAATCACTTGAATCGGAGAAGAGCAGCGGCGAGAATGTCGATGAAGAGCGGCGGCTTTCCCGATTTAGAATGAATAGAACGATTCAGAATCCTTGATTTCATGTGTTAGGGTTAGTCGATTTTGATAAGACCTTTTATAGGACAAGCCTAACGGTCATAATCATAAATGACTAACACGTGGACCAATACGAATCAAAATTAGATTTGAAAAAATTTCCGTCTGCACTTAACTAAAATTCAAGAAAATTTACTGCATTTCTCGAGTGAGTAATAGACTACTCAAGAACAAATATCTGTTTCTCGAGAAGTGGACGTATGGTTCTCGAGAACAAGTCCACCGGAAATGATTTCTGTCTTCTCGAGAAATAGCTTCTATTAGTCGAGAACTATATAATGACTTCTCGAGAACTAACTTCACTTCTCGAGAACAAACAGACTTCTCGAAACTTAACTTCTTCTTACTCGAGTACTGGTCTTCTGCTTTCTTGAGACAAGGCTTGGCCTTCTCGAGTAATGGCTTATATTACTCGAGTACAACACTTATAAAAAAAAATTCAGAAATAATTTTGTGATAACTCGTGAGGAAGGTGAGTATTACTCGAGTACTGCATGACTTTCTCGAGTACTAAACAAGGCCTTCTCGAGAATAGCTTCTGCTACTCGAAAATTATATAGAGCTTAACTCGAGAAATCATTTCAGCACTACTCCAGTACAAGATGTACTTCTCGAGTAATTGACATAGAAAAATTTTGACTTTCTGAAAATTTTATTTCTTCAAGGAATTTCAGCAACTATTCTTTCTCCTATAACTTTAGTACTTGAAAAAGAAGTGTGTCCTAATAGAGAGGCTACACATGAGTCAACACCAAGGATCACACAATGAGGGATTACATTGTATGGTCCTGTGTTTGGTGACTCATTTTTGACTGACATTGGTCTACACTTGGCAACTATAACCTGCAAGCACTCAACTTGAAAAGAGTATCAAATACAAACTTAATTCATCTTAGTTCAAGGGTGACTTCATACAAATCTAGGTTATTGTGGATACAATACCCAACAACATAGTTCACTAAAACAACCATACAGGGAGCTATAAGGCTCCAAATGACTTGATTTAAATTCCAAATTAAAGTTAAGACATAGAGGTACAACTTTTATGTTTTGTATGTTTCCTGAATCTGTCTTTAAGAGGCCTTAATGTCAGTTTGAAATGTTTGTATATTTTGTGACAGAAATACACATTATTTATTTAAACATTAAAATCAATCAAAATGGGTGGCATCAGGTTGTCTTCAAACTCCAGCCAATGACACAAATTTAGTAGACCTGGAGCTTCTTCCAAACCGATTTCCCGGCTATCTGACCACATCCCCGGCTGGCCACCACCTCCACCACCTCCTTTGAGGCGGGACTGATGATTGGCGGCGACTTGGCCGCCGGAGGTGGTAGTTTCTGGCGAACCCGAGCACTCACAAAATCATGGAATTTCTTGATTTTCTCTCATGGGATTGGGCTCAATTGATCCTAATGTCTCTCTTAATTGATCTAGATGACTTGCATAGAGGGAGAGGAGGAGAAACAAGCCTTGATTGGGGCCCGACGATGGCGATGGCGGCAGTTGGACATGGAAATCTTCGTCTCCGGTGAGCTAGCCTGATCCATCTATTCTCCACCAATTACTTTGATCCAATATAACATTTTGACTCCTGGCAGTCCTCTGAAGATGATGGTGAGGTTGAAATGAGGTGAGGGTGGTTGTATCACTAGATACCAATAAGTGGATTTCGGCCACCATCTTGGATACTCCTCCTTGGTTCCAAGTGGCACATCCCTTGCTAGAAATCGGTTGGAAACTTCATGAGGGCCTTATATATAGACTTGGGGAATGGAGGAGAGGGACAAGTGGCTCTCAATCCATAAGATCCTCATTTGTCTCTTATGAAAATTGGGAATTTCTTCAATTTGCCCCCATGCATGTCTTTTCATGTTGGAACTAGAGGGCATGGGGTGTAATCTTGCATGTGGGCCTCTGATTGGGTCATGTGTCATGACTTTAACCCATTGGAATTGAGTTTAACTCTCAATTTTCTCTTTTAGGCTTTATGTTGATTATGGTTGACTTGGGGGTTTGACTTGGTCAACTGATTTATGGATTGGTCCAATATGTTGGTATTGAGTGTAGTGACACCACCTTATGTGGGTTAGGTCTTGGTGATGCCCTATTTGGGCCAATTGACTCAAAAGGTGTGATTTTTACCAAAATTGGCCTAAGTTTGACTTTGGTCAAATTAGGTGAATTAGCTGACAATGATGAGGCTTTTAGGTCCATTGAGTCTCTAAGATGTTATAAGGTTGGGGTTTAGGTCAATTTGTTCAATTGAAGCCAAATGATCCTTGATTGTGTTAATTTAGGCTATGTTGATCCAAAATTAACTTTGGTCGATTTGGCTTATTTGGTGACCAAGTGATGGGGATTTTCAGTCTAATGCACTCCTATTAGGATTTGAAATATAGTGGTGGGGTCACTTTAACCATGTGATGCCTAATTGAACCAATTAGGGTTGAGTTGACTTATGTTTGACTTTGACCAATTTGGCTTATTTGGTGACCAAGTGATAGGACTTTTCAGTCCAATGCACTCCTATTAGGGTTTGGAATATAGTGGTGGGTTCACGTTAACTATGTGATGCCTAATTGAGCCAATTAGGGTTGAGTTGACGGTAACAAAGATCTTATTCCCACTGCTAAGTGAATCTTCCCAACCTGGATCTGCGTTCGTGAAGCTTTCCATCCATTCTCATCATAACCCTACTCAATAGTTTTCTCCTTGACAGGTATATTTTTAGCTCCTACATTTATGTATCCTTAGATTTGTGATTCATTGTTTATAAGGTTTAGATGTGGGGTTTATTTGTGA
Source organism: Platanthera zijinensis (assembly GCA_039513925.1). Classification (NCBI taxonomy): domain Eukaryota; kingdom Viridiplantae; phylum Streptophyta; class Magnoliopsida; order Asparagales; family Orchidaceae; genus Platanthera; species Platanthera zijinensis. The sequence continues at coordinate 9,943,850 of CM077091.1, forward strand.
TATATTATTTATAGAGTTTGTTAGATGTATGATTTATTTGCGATACATTATTTATATGTTAAAAATTTTACATTGTTAAACTTTTTGAAATAAATCAATTATATTTGCATGATAAATAATGATTTGGATGTTGAGAGCTAATGATTCAAGAGCAGACACATAGTACATGTCATTTGAAGTATCTTTATTTATTATCAGACAACATCATTCTGGGTTATTCATTGACTTTGCAAATATTATGTATAGGCCTAATGTATTTAGCTTATTTGACTACTTTGTTGCTCTAAACATTGCACTTTTGATTATCTTAACAAAAAGTATCAAGACCATCTTAGGAGTAACCCTGAGTGGTCGGTAATTTCTATGTAAGAGATGATGCAAATGGAAAATAGAACATCTCTTTCCATTTGGAAAATGTATAGAGCTAAAAAATCACGTAAACAAGATTATTCATGGTACAAAATTGGAGTAGTATGCTAGCATTTGAGATTATTGTGAGGAAATCCATCAAACTAATCCAAACACAATAGTAAAAGTGTAGTGTAAATAGGTTTCAGATTCACAAAAACATATCTTTAAAATATTATATATATGTTGGGGTGCTTTAAAACAAGGTTTTCTTGTCGGTTGCTAACCTATTATAGGTCTTAATGGTGCTCACCTCACGACTTCCAATAGAGGAGTTTTATTATGTGCATCTGGTATTGATGGCAAAAATGGTATGTCTCTTATATCATACACAATGGTTTTAAAAGAAAATAGAAAATCATGGGAAAGGTTTATTGGTTTATTAATACAGAATTTGTGCATTGAAAACATTTTGCATGGACCATTATTTTGGATAAACAGAAGGGACTTATAAGAGCAGTGGAGGAATTACTACCATATTCAGAGCAGTGGAGGAATTACTACCATATTCAGAGCATAGGTTTTGTGTGAGACATATATAATAGTAATTTCAAGATAATACATAAAGGCTTATAACTAAAATCTTTATTGTGGAAGGCCGCATTCACTATGAGAGTAGTTCATTTTAATAGTAAGATGGAATAACTTAAACAACTAGTATATCGAGGCATATAATTGGATAAGAGCAAAATCTCAATTTAGCAGATGACCCAAATGCGATATTGTTATGGCACTCGATGGAACAGATCTATATTAGGGTCACACGTATCAGCGCCGTGCACCAGCCAGGACCGCATGACTTTATCATATGTTATTGTATCGTATTTTTTAATTTATTTTAGTTTTTGATCTCACTTGTAGTAAGCCCATGTGAGGGGCGTGAATAAGTTAATTTTTGGGTTTGATGTTGGGACTTATATGGTCCTGTTTGGGGTGTTAGAATGGAAGCAAGTTATTTCTCCAAATTCTCTTTCTCTCTATTTTCTCCCCCTCTCTCTATTCCCGAGCAGGAACCCTAGTCGGCGCGACTCTTCCCGAGTCGGGGTCTTCCCTACTGATTGGCGTCTCCCTCTCCGCCTCCCTCCCTTCTCCTCTCTCTACCTATTCTTCTCTTCCTATCCTCCTCCTCCTTTCTCCTTCTCTCACAGGTACCAAAAGTTTCCAACCATAGCACCGTCTCAAGATTTAGCCCCTCCACCGGGGAATGCCTCCTAAGTCGACCCTATCACAAGATCCAGATCGGGAGGTCACAACAACTTGGTAACATAGACAAACATCGGGAATTCTTTACCCAGCACCTACCGTGTCGTTCTCACTGGATTTTGCCAACTAGCTGCACCAAATTCTGCCCGCACGGTTAACCGTTGGGTTGCTGGTGCCTCCAGCACTACTCCTCTTTCCCATGGCCGACGGTGGCCCCTCTCTCGCTCAACTAATGGAGTTCTTCCAATCGATGTTGGCCACCAAAAATGATAAAATGGACACCCTAAATGCGCACTTGGACTCACTCTAGTACACTCCCCTTCCACCTCCATAGTCCACGACATCACCGTCTATGAGTCGGGTGGAGTCGGCTCCTCCTCGCTACAACGCCTACTCCGGCAACCATTTCATCCGTATGGACTTCCCAATATATGAGAGCTGTGAAGATCCCATACAAAGGCTTATGTACTTCGAATTCTTCTTCACTAACTAGCATACCCCGGATGAGGAGCGTGTCGACATCGCCTCATTCCACCTCCTAGGACCGGCACAACAATGGGTCACTCAACTTTTCTGGGAGTACCCTACCACCTCATGGGAGGATTTTCGGGCAGCCTATGCCCTTTGCTTTGGACTGGCAATGTCGAGCAACCCTCTTAGTGACCTTATTGCTCTCAAGTACACCGACTCTGTTGAAACCTACCTAGAGCAATTTTAGTTGTTACTATCCCAAGCTATGACCGTGTTACCGTCCCAGCAAGTCCCACTCTTCATTGTCGGGTTACCCGACCAACTCCGTTGGGATGTGGAATTTCAGAAGCCACCGAACCTCTTGACGGCTATAATCCTCTCTCGCACATTTGCGAGCTGGCTCGCCTTAGATCAACCTCCCTTGACCACCACTATATTTTGTTACTTCCCAGCCGCCGGAGTGGACCAGCCCCCACGACCCACTTTTTGTTGCTGTTTTTCCCGGCCAGAGATGGCAGCCCATCGTGAGAAGGGCTTATGTTTCAATTGTGATGAGTTGTATACAACCACTCATCGGTGCAAGTACCTATTTTGGTTGGAAGTTGATGACCCACTAGAGGAGGAAGACGGGGGGACGACAATTCGAGCACACCACACCTGTCTCCCCTTGCCTTAACCGAGATATATGAGGGATGCATATTCAGCTCTTTGTGACGGTCACAGATACACCACTTCTCGCTCTATTGGACACCGATAGTACTCACAGTTTCATCCACCAGGACAAGACCCTCTAGCTTCACCTTTGGTATGTTTTGCGCAGCCGCGTCAAGATGGCAGTGGCAAATGAACAACAAATGTCGTGCTCGGGGGTATGTCGGCGAGTAGCTTTCTCTATGGATGGGTATTCTTTCCAGACTGACCACTTTCTCGTCAACCTTTGGAGCTTTGACATTATGCTGGGAGTTCGTTGGCTGCACACTTTGGGACCCCTTACATGGTACTTTGATCGTATGATTATCTCATGGCAAACCAACTCTCGTTTAATATAATGGCAAGGGCAGCTTCCCGAGTAGTATCCTTCATCCTTTTTAGTCCATAACGAGTTGTTTGTCGCTCTAACACACAAATCGGTAGACCATTCAATGGATCTTACTTCCCTACTCTAATCGTTTCCCGAGCTATTTAGAATGCACTTGAGCCTTCCACTGCGGCGGCGGCAGGACCATTTCATTTACCTCCTTCTAGGGTGGCTCCGGTGGTGGTGAGACCATACCGATACCCCTTCCTTCAGAAGGACGATATCAAGCGGCAATGTGATCCCTCCTCTAGTAGGGAATCATTCGGTATAGCGTTTCTCCCTATCTTCCCCAGTACTATTGGTGCACAAGAAGGACAACTCACGGCGCATGTGTGTGTATTATCGGGCCCTCAATGCTATTACAATCAAAGATAAGTTTCCCATTCCAGTAGTAGAGGAACTTCTGGGCGAGCTACATTGAGTGTGCTTCTTATCCAAGCTCAACTTATTTTCTGCCATCAGGTATGCATGTCAGATACAGATGTGGAAAGAACTGCATTCTAGACGCACCACGAGCACTTCAAGTTTTGGGTTATATCATTCAGTCTAACGAACACACCATCTACATTTAAGGTATTGATGAACGAGGTATTCCAACCCTCCTCTGCAAGTCCGTTCTGGTTTTTTGATGATATTTTTGTGCATAACAAATCTTGGGAGGAGCACCTACACCATTTATGGGCCAATCTTAGTTTGGCGTGCACACATCAATTAGTTCTTAAGCCCTCAAAGTGTTTATTTGGGCAACGCTCAATCACTTACTTGGGCCATGTGGTGGATCACACAGGGGTCTCGACTGATCCAACCAAGATCAAGGGTGTGGCGCCGTGGCCTCTACTGCAAAACATGACCGACTTTCGTGGCTTTCTCAGCCTTACGGGCTATTACTGCCGATTCATTCGCGATTCCAGCAGCATCGTCGCCCCCTTGATCATTATAGTGGCCCCGAAATTTTGATAATTAATTTAAATACTCTAATTGGCATAATATTTAGCGTAAGTGCGTTATGTTAGCATGGTGTTTAGTGGAGTGTCAGCGTCGGTGTATTTTCGTGTCCATTTGGTCAAGACGACCGAAGTTCGAGCTTGACCGAAATTGATATTTTAAGATTTTGTTTATCAGAATCAGAATTCTTAAGTTTTAATTAACAATAAACTTAACTAAATATGATTTTTGTTGAAACTTGAGGAGATGGAGCGGTTTATTATTTAGTTGCAGCGGCATACTGATTTCTATGATCGGGCAGTTTGGCTTTGAAAAATAGAGGTTGCGGTCTGTTTGGTTGCATCCTTGGCGGTTTGACAGATCAAAGGTTTGACATATCAATGATTTGATAGATCAGCGGTTTGATAGATCAGCGGTTTGACAGATTGGAGTCCAGAGAGCATCCCATAGCTGCTACCTATCGGCAACATGAAGCTGCGTACTGGTGGCTAACCGCAATTATGGTTAGGTGTCTACCGGCAATTGCGGTCTGGTGGCTTCCCCAAGTTGCAGTCTGGTTACAACCCACAGTGGCAATTTGGCGATTTCTCGCTCTAGTGGTCTGGAGTCAACCCGCGACTGTGGTCTGGTGGCTATCCATAGGAGCGGTCTTGAGTCTTTCCTCAGTTGAAGCTCAGCAGCATCCCAGGGTTGTATTCTCCATTGTATAGTCTTGTGGTTTGACAAAGTCAAACTGTTTAGACCGCGCGGCTTGTATTTAGTCCCACATCATTTGTTGTATGCTCCTTTCTCCCCCATTTTCGATAAATACGGTGGCATATATTTGTATTATTTATATTTTTGGAGCAATAAAATTTATCTTTTATTTATCTTTTTTTTACATTGTATCAGAACTAACCGATCCTTTGCTCCATTTTGCTCACGTTTTCTTTTTCTAACCGCTTGCGGTCTTTTTCCCTCTCTGCCCTCCCTTACTAGCTGCTCTTCTTTGCATCCTATTCTATTCGTGCGACCTGTTCTGTTCGAGCAGTTTCTTATTCCTTCTTGTGTTTGTGCATCCTCTTCTGTTTGCGCGGCCTTATTTCCCTATTGTGTTTGTGCGGGTTATTTTCTCTACTCGTGCGGTTTCCCGTGGCTTTCTATGAACACTCTGGCTCTCTCTTCTTCTACTACTCAATATGTTTTTCCTTCTCTTTGTACTTCTTCTCTTACTACCTCTTCAGGTGCTGCTCAGTTGGCCACTACGGGTAGGTGGCTTATTAATTCGGGTGCAACTAGTCATATGACGGGGAATCCTTGTGTTTTTTCTTGACTAGAGAAACATAATAGGTTCCCTCCATTTCTTATTGCGGATGGTTCACCATCTCCTATTTGTGGGTCTGGAATCGTGCATGTCACTCCTTCTCTTCCGTTTGAGGACACTCTTTATGTCCCGAATTTTCCTTACAACCTCCTTTCTGTTACTTCTCTTTGTAAATAGTTGAATTATGTTGCTATTTTTTACTGCGTCTACTTGTTCTTTTTAGATTCCTTACTTCAAGGAGAAAATTGCTACTGGGGCTAAAAGCGGCAACTTATTCTACTTGGATAATGTTTCAGCTATGTCTGTCTCATCTTCTCTTCTTCAGTGGCATCTTTGCCTTAGGCATACTCCTCCTCGGATTCTTTATCAGCTTCTACATGATCTACCTCGGGGATACTCTTCTATTAATTGTGACCCTTGTCAATATGGCAAACACCACTGTTCTAATTTTCCAACGAATCACAGATGTAGTTCTTCTCGTCCTTTTGAACTTGTCTATTCAGATGTTTGGGGTCCTGCTCCTATCTAGACTGTTGGTAGGGGTAGTTTCTATTTTGTTACTTTTATTAATGACTTATCTAGATGTATATGGTTGTATTTATTACAAGAACGTTCTGAACTCTTTTCCATTTTTACTACATTCTATAATGAGATCCATACACAGTTTGATGTCCCTATTAAGATACTTCGCATTGATAATGCTAAAGAGTATCCAAGTCATTAGTTTACATTATTTTGCATACATCATGACATGGTATATAAAACTAGTTGTCCTTACACCTCTCAACAGAATGACGTTGCTGAAAGCAAGAACCGACATCTCCTGGATGTGGCTCGTAGCCTTCTTACTCATATGCATGTTCTCTGGTCCTATAGGGGTCATGCTATTCTTCTATCCTTTTTCCTCATTAACCAAGTTCCGTCTTCGATTCTCAATGACAAACCCCCATTTTTGATTTTGTATCCTGATGTGAATCCATTTCTTTTACCTCCTCATGTCTTTGGATGCACTGCGTTTGTCCATTCTATTTCTTCTGGTCATGACAAACTCTCTCCTCGTTCTATAAAGTACGTCTTTCTGGGCTATTGTCTGACACAAAAATGCTATAGGTGTTATGATCCTGTTCTCCAGAAATAGTATGTTTCCACAAACGTTACCTTATTTAAGGATGCTTCATTATTTTCTCCTGCATCTACTCTTTTACAATCTGATGATTCTTTTTCTTCTCCTATTATTTCGGCACCTCTTTCTGAGCCTGCCCTTCCTTATTCTCCACCTGTCTCTAATTATTCGGATGAGCTGCTGCCGACAGTTCCTGGGCCAACAGTCTTTCCTTTGGGTGGATCTAATACAGTAGATAAGTCTAATCTTGATCTTTCAATTGCCTTTTGGAAAGGTGTTCGAACTTGCACTCAACATCCCATTTTGGATATGGTTTCTTATGTACGGCTGTCTCTTTCTTGCAAAAGTTTTTCTCTTTCTCTATCCGTTAATGATATTTCAGCCACCTATTAAGAAGTTCTTGTTATTCCTCATTGGAAAGCCATAATGGATGAGGAGATGAAAACTCTCAATGAACGAGGAACTTGGACACTTGTTCCTACCCCTCCAGGGGCTGATGTGGTTGGTTGTCATTGGTTCTTTATGGTCAAGTTTCTTCTTGATGGTACTATTGATCGTTATAAGGCTTGGCTTGTTGCAAAAGGTTTTACACAGATATATGAAGTGGATTTCTTTGATATGTTCTCTCCTGCTGCTCGGATTACTACAATCTGTCTTCTCTTTTCTGTACCTGTCAATAGGGACTAGGCAATGTCTTAGTTGAAAGTGAAGAATGCCTTTCTTTATGGTGATTTGCTGGATAAAGTCTATATGGAGCAACCTTTTGGGTATGTTGCTTAGGGGGAGTCTCAGGTGTGTAAATTACAGAAGGCTATCTATGGTCTTAAGTAAAGTCCGAGGGCCTTGTTTGAAAAGTTCAACGAAGTTATTCTGTTATTGGGTTTGCGCGGAGTGATGCAGATCACTCTCTATTCATTCAAAAAATCTCGGCTGGTCTTATTGTTCTTGCGCTTTATGTTGATGATATTATTCTTACAGAGGATGATAAAAAGGGTGTTGACATGATAAAGAAGCATCTTCTTCAGCATTTTGTTACTAAAGATATGGGTTATCCCAAATATTTTTTGGAGATTGAGATATCCCGAAAGCCTGGTTCTATAGTTCTTTCACAAAGAAAGTATGCCTTAGATCTCCTGAAAGAGATATGCCTTCATGAGGCTAAACTTGCTCAGTCTCTGATGGATGTTGGAGATGATAAGTGTTGGAGTGAGAATTCTCCTCTTCTTGAAGATGTCACCAAATAAAGATGACTTGTGAGGAAACTCATTTATCTGACGGTCACAAGACAAGATATTTGTTATGCAGTAGGAAGAGTGAGTCAGTTTATATAAGATCCTAAGGAATGTCATCTACAATCAACTCTAAAGATCCTAGAGTATGTGAAAGGTGATCCGGGAAAAGGGCTTTTGTTTCAAAAAAGGGGGCATTTGGAGATTGAGGTCTATTCTGATGCTAGTTATGCAAATGATAGGGAAGATAAGAAGTCTACGTCTGGTTTCTGTACATTTATTGGAGGGAATTTAGTCAGCTGTAAGAGCAAGAAACAGACTGAAGTTTCTAGGTCAAGTATTGAAGCCGAATATAGAAGCATGGCTCTAACTACTTGTAGGGTGAAGTGGTTACAAACACTTATATTTGATTTGGGAGAGGTTTATGATCATCCCCTACCAATGTTCTGTGTTAATAAGACAACTATATATATTTCGAGAAATCCAGTCTTTCATAAGAGGACGAAGCATATTGAGGTGGATTGCCACTTTATCAGAGAGAAGATATTGAAGAATCAAATCTGCACACTGTTTGTTACCTCTGATAAAGAGCTAGCTAATTTCTTCACCAAATAAGTTACCCTTTTTTGAAAGTCTGTAGCAAGCTGGGAATGGTTGACATATATGCTCCAGCTTGAGAAGGAGTGTTGAAACTTGAGGAGACCGGGCAGTCTATCTTCTAGTCACAGCGGTATACTAATTTCTATGATCAGGCAGTTTGTCTTTGGCGAATAGAGGTTGTGGTCTATTTGGTTGCAGCCCTAGCGGTTTGAAAGATCAGCGGTTTGACAGATCAGCTATTTGACAGATCAGCTATTTGACAGATCAACAGTTTGGCAGATCATAGTCTAGAGAGCATCCCGCAGCTGCGACCCATTGGCAACATGCAGCCGTGGACTGGTGGCTAACCGCAACTATGGTCAGATTTCTACCTACAATTATGGTCTGGTGGCCTCCCCTAGTTGTGGCCTGGTACAACCCGTAGTGGAGATCTGGCGATTTTTCGCTCTAGTGGTCTGGAGTCAACCCACAAATTTTGTCTGGTGGCTATCGCAGGAGCTGTCTCGGGTCTTTCCACAGTTGAAGCTCAGCGGCTTCCCAGGGTTGTACTCTTTATTGTATAGTCTTGCGATTTGACAAAGTCAAACCACATAGACCGCACAACTTGTATTTAGTCCCACATCGCTTGTTGTATTCTCTTTTCTCTAACATTTTCTAAAAATAATGGGGCATACCTTTGTATTATTTATCTTTTTGGAGCAAAACAATTTGTCTTTTATTTAGCTCTTTTTACAATTTTTTTTGCTAATCTTAGGCAAAGTAAGTCAAAACATAGACTAGGGAATGACCAAAGGCAATAAAAACATGTCTTGGAAATTGATTTATTTTTTAAAAGAGAAACTAGTTGTAAGTTTAAGTTCCTAAAATCTTTCTTCTTCCTAGAGCCAACCTGAGCCTGGGAGAGTGAGAGAGAGAGAGGGTTACTATTCACCCAAAACTTTTTTGGCAGTGGATTTGAGAGCACCAGTGCTTGAATTTTCTCGACAGAGCCCAGATTTGGAAAGCTCTCGCCAATCTCTTCACGTGCGTGGTTAGTATTTTCTATTTTGTTGAATTTTTAGCGTTAGGGTTAGCGGCCCTAATCGCCATTTTTGCCAAATCTTCATAGTTTTTCTTAATGAGCTTGAGTGTGAGCCGATCCTTGGCGTGGAGGGCCTGTGAGGCTGATTTCTGGTAGTTATAGTTGAGGCAAGTGTTTTTTGCTCTCCTTGTTTTCTCTCTTTTATTTTTTTTTCATTTATTCCTCTGTGTTTTTTGTTTAATCTTGTTGTATGGGTGTCGGTTAGCTTAAGAAATTGCTTATTTTTCTCCTCCTTAAAGATTTAATTTCTGAAAAATTTGCATTTAAAACATGCTAGGAATTTTCTTTTGGAAATTCTGTATGTAAAACTTGCTTAAAGATAAAAAAATCAACTGCATGATCCATAATTTTTTTTAAGTCCGAATTTGACTGCATAGACTGCATAGTTCATTTCTACATAAACTTTCCCTAAGTCCAAATTCGACCGAATGAATTTCACTACAAGATTCAACTGCATGAATTCGACTATATAGTTAATTTCTACACTAAGTCATTTTCAACTGCATGAAATCTGCCTAAGTCCAGATTCGACTGCATGAAATCAACTACATGAATTCGACTGCATGAATTTGACTCCATAGTTCATTTCTGCACTAAGTCATTCTCAACTGCATGAAATCTGCGTAAGTCTAGATTCGACTGCATGAATTTGACCACATGATTCGACTGCATGAATTCAACTACATAGTTCATTTCTACACTAAGTTATTTTAGACTGCATGAAATCTGCATAAGTCCAGATTCGACTGCATGAATTCGATTGCATGAATTTGACTGCATAGTTCATTTTTGTACTAAGTCCTTTTCAACTTCATGAAATATGCCTATGTTCGAATTCGACTACATAAGTCAAATTTAACTGCATAAGTGAAATTCGACTGCAAAAGTGAAATTCGATTGCATGACTAAATTTTGACTACATAGTTTAATCTTTTCTCATTGTGGTTCCAGTAATCTGTTTATTAATAATAGATGTTGGGCTATGTGCATTAGTGGACTTTACCACCATCACAGTATTTTTATTTAGGACTATTTGGTTGTGTTGGTATGCAAGCCACCCCCACAGTACCATTTTGTTTAGGACTGTTGGGTTGTGTTGAGAAAGAAGTCACCCCCACAATACCTTTTTGTTTAGGACTGTTGGGTTGTATTGGAAAGCAAGCAGCCCCCACAAAACCTTTTTGTTTCGGATTGTTTTGTTGTGTTGGTAAGGAAGCCACCCCCATAGTACTATTTTGTTTAGAACTGTTGGGTTGTGTTGGTAAGTAAGCCACCCCCATATTACATTTTGTTTATGATTATTGGGTTGTGTTGGTAAGCAAGCCACCCCGACAGTACTTTTCTCATGAATAAATTAATATGAACTATCATGCTCACTATTCATGTAATTTTCTTTGGATATCCTTATTTTGTTCTAGTTGCCACTTGTACTTTCTTGTTGAGACATTATTTTCTTTTGAATGGCCAAGGCCTGGAGTAGTTGTAGTTGGGGAGGTTAGAGCAAAGTTTCTAGGGCTACTGTTGTTACATCTATTTATTGCCCCCTCACCGTTGTTTGTTAGTTATCATTTTTTAGATCAGACTAGTGACTTAGTTCTATGGGTTTGTGTCAGGTTGTTGATGCAGATAGTTTTAGTTTCTAATGTTAAAATACTGCTAGTTTTCTATTATTGCTCACTGCGAAGGTTTTATGTTAGGATGCAGGTTAGGTATTTTTAAAATATAAATGCTGCATTTTAGCGTAAATTCATGACATATCTTTTTACTCAATGTCACTCCATTTTAAGAATTATAAAACTTTTTTTTATTTCTACTAAATTTATAAGCTTGCACGTTATTTTGACTTATGATTACCGGGTAGTCTCTCTAGCAGTCTACTGATCGGGCAGTCTGTTGGTTTGGCTCAGTGGACTGGCTTTTTAATACTTCTTGGTGGTTTGGCAAACTGCAGTTGATTGGCTAGCTTCTCACAGTGTTGTCCATGAGGTTTGCCTACTTGCATTACGATTTGGTGTCAACCCACAACAGCGGTCTAATGTCAACATGCATTTATAGTATGGTGGCAACCCGTAGCTTTGGTCTTGTGGAAACCCACACTGTGGTATGGTTACAACCCGCAACAGCAGTTCAGTGGCAACCCGCAGCTACGGTTTGGTGGCAACCCGCACTGCGGTCTGGTGGCAACCTACACTACAGCCTGGTGGTAACCCATATTGCAGTCTGGTGGCAACCCGCACTGCGGTCTAGTGGCAACCCGTACTATGGTCTGATGGCAACCCTCACTGTAGTCTGGCGACTATCCTCTGTTGTGGTTTAGTGGCTTCTTGGGGGATGTAACCACATTGTTAGTCTTCTTGTTAAGCTTTGCGATTTGACAATGTCAAACCCCATAGACCGTGCGCCTTGTAATTGACCCCACATCGCTTGTTGTATTCTCTTCTCTCCCATATCTTTTATAAATATGGAGGCCTATCTTTATATTACTTATCTTTTTGGAGCAATAAAATTTGCCTTTTATTTTTCTCTTTTTACACACGTTATTAGCATGCTTATTGGGTCTTCATGCTCATGTAGTATAAAATGAATTAAGCTGCGTATTTTTCCACTATGTATATACTTTTTACTTGTGACTAGTTGATCCACTAAATCGAGGGACATAGTCTTTAAAAGCTTCAATTTAAACCATATTTTCAAACATAAAAATAAATGAATTTTTATAAAAGCAATGTAAAAGACGGGGTTGCCTTAGCGTCTGCAGTTGTACCCTGCACAATGTGGCATCACAACACATATTTGCTCTCACTTTGATAATATATAATTGCTGTGAAAATGCAGTTCGTGACAATCAGCTTGCTTCGAAAGAGTGCATTTGTATGGATGAATATGACGACACAGACATTCCATTCACTTTAAGAGGCATTGTTGTCCTCCCCAGTTCTTCTGTAAGACCCCATTTTTTTTCTTTTTCAAACCCGGGGTCTTAGGCCCAGAATCGCCGCTTTGTGGTGACACCTTCACGTCCTGAAGGGTCATCACCACAAGGCGCCGATTCTGCCGGCCAATTCGATCGCAGAAAGGTAGCACAATATAACAGTAAGAGCAATGCAGTCCACAATAATAAAATCACATATATATAATAAAGCTCCACGAAGGGAGTGTCCACAGAAACATCAGAGTGCAGCATAATGTAAAACTAGAAATAAGGGCATAAGCCCTGTACATCAGAGTCCTCACTACAATATCACTCATGCGGAAGCAAACACAAGAAACTACTCAGGGTCGAGACTCACGGTCCCGGCTGTGTGAACTCCGGAGCTAGACTGCCCCATCTCTAGGCGCACCGATCTCTGGGGCTGCTCCTCCATACTGGGCTCCACGATCCCCTAATTGATGCGGTTCGAAAACCGTTAGTCATAAAGACTAAGCCCTATCATCCCCTACCCCTTCCCCCATGGCTCCTAGGTACCGAGCGGAGAGGAAGAAAGGGAAGGACATGAAGGTAGAGATTAAACATGAAACAGATGACAGCGGAAACTAATCTAGCAAGTTGTATTAGGTGAGCAGTTAATAAATTGTTATAATAGGTCTAGCAGTAAGGAAAGCAATTATATAAATTTAAACCTTCACTTATGCGAGAACACATAAGCAAAAGGGATCTTTTGCAAGGCTCCCATCGTATAGAGTGTCCCATACCACTTATACGTTGGGGTATCGGTTATCAAACGGCAATGGTTGTTATATATTGAAATTAACCTTTGATTTATAAACTTGCCCACACAAGCTTATAGACCAAGGGGTCGTTTTGCAGGTCCTAATGTATAAGCGTCCCATACCACTTATACTTTAGGTGTCAGGGTTAAATGAATCGATTATGCTATGACATGCTAGTGGGTATGATGAAACATGCAAGTGCAACGCACACACCCGACTCTGTGCACACAGACCTTTAGTTCCCCCTTTCGGAGCCGTTACCTCCCAGGATACCTCCGTAGTGGCAGACAGAAGCGGTGGGTTGGGCCTCGCCCACCTCCAAAACCAGTAAAAGCACCACTGGTCTGACCTATCGTACGCCTCAACGCTTGGTGCACTAAGCGGACGCCTGCGTACTCTTGCCGGCTGGCGCACCTGACTTTTGTTGGCGAAGTGCTAACCACCTCGCCGAGTCAACGATATCAGTGTCGGTGCAATCGAACTCCCCGATATCGTAAAACCCACCACCTTAAATTTTCCTATCTTATGCACATGCAAGTTTAATCGCAAACACACAAAAACCGAGCCGAAGCTCCCCGGACCAAACGTCCGTCTCCAACCAACCGAGCCGAAGCTCCCCGGACCATCCCGTCCGTCTCTTAACCAACCGAGCCGAAGCTCCCCGGACCCAAACGTCCGTTTCCAAATCACCCGAGCCGAAGCTCTCATCAATCTTCCTGTGCCAACAGTGTTTGTGAAAAGTGCAATCCTAGTTACTAAGTTACTCTTGCCAGTTTATTATTACAGTTTACGTTAGCCCAGGACTGCCCCCGGTATACCCCGCGAAGGGCTCTCAAGGGGCACTAGGAACCAAGACGGCGGCATTACGGCCCGAAGTTCCCTTTCGCAAGGCACTTAATATTATTGGTTTATTTCCCTTAACCCATTCCCTTCTCACATTAGGATAGACTATCCTAGGGTGATTTTTAAACCTTCCACTCTTCGGGGAAAGCGATCTTTCGCCAAACCCGAGCACCTCTTAACTCTAACTATCACCACTACTCACTACTCTTTATATCTTCCTCAGATCATGTCCTATTGCATTTCACAAATTACTATATACAGACCGACCTAGGCTACATGTCGAACCGGTTATGAAATGATCCATTACTCATCCAAATGCCCTAAATTATTTACTGGAGACTTACCATGATATAAATGACCTAAGTCCAGAAAATGGAAATTTTCCTAATTTATTTGGCATTTAATTAAATTCCTCGAAAATCCCAAGGACAACCGGTTTGAACATGAACTACCCTAATTATTCATGCAAGATGTCCAACAAATTTATGATAAATAGTAGGTTATCTCAGAAGGTTAAATCCTAAGTATCATAATTTTCTATCATTAAAAAGGCATGAAGACTATTTTAGAAATAATCTCTAACTTCTGTTGTTTATGAATCTAGTACAGAAAATATTCTTCCAAAAATTATAAATAATTTATACCATGCAAATAAAGGCCTAACATTAGTACTGGCCAAGTTTCATAATTTTCCAGCAAGTATTTTATCCATAATTAATTTTTTAAACATAATAGCCCTTCCTATCATTTGTGAATAAAGTACTTGATTTACTCAACATAAAATTCTATAAAAATCCAGTGATCAATGTGCTACTAATCAAGATCTAAATCCAGAATTTCAACTGATTATAATTAATTTAAAACCTCCAAATAATTGAAACAATAAATCGGGCAAACAATCCGTTAACACATGAAGTATAATATTTATCAATCATAAAATTCCAGGAAAATTATCATAAGTCTAAAACATCCTAAAACCCCCTCCTCCCGAGTTTCATAATTTTTGGTTTAGATTTTAGTGCTTAAATTAACTAAATTACATTTCTACCCTAATTCAAAACCTCTGAAAGTGAGACCTACACCTTATTCTAGATATTTTTCATACACAGCATAATATGCAGAAAATAAAGCAGCAAAAGTAAAGGAAATAAAAACACAGAAGACACAGAAAATATAGTGGTTCCCCTCAACTGGGTACATCCACTCTTCTACCACCCCTGGTAGGAATCCACTAGCAGGAATAGTTGATCAGGTGTCCTGGGCACCAATGGGTTTTTGATAAGGTGCCCCACACCATAAGGTTTTTGATCAGGTGCCCTCACACCAAAGGGTTTTTGATAAGGTGCCCTAACACCAACACTTAACTTTTGAAGGGAGTTATAACCCTGTACAAGGTGGGAAAAAGAGTAAAACAAAAAAGGTGAAAAGTGTTCTTCTCTCTCTCAAGCTCTGAGAGAAGACTAGTGGATTCTTGATTGTCAAAGCTCCCCCTGAAGTTTGGAGTTGGTTCAGGATGAAGAAACTTTGTTCTTGGGGTGTGGTAGGTCTTCTAGTAGCAGATAAATCTGAAGATTCAGATTGTTTGTTGCTCTTGAAGCCTGTATGAGACTGAAGGAGGAGACTCCTTCTTCTTCTTGCTGTGAACAAAAGGCTCTCTGATGAGGATTGATGAGAGCTGTTGTGTTGTTCTTGTATATATGAAAATATGTTGTTGTCCTGTGTGTCCTGTGTGTCCTGTGTGTCTTTTGACTGGAAGCCGGAATGCATATATATAATGAATTGATTTAAATTCTCAAATCTTGTGAGCATTATTTTATTCCATTCTCGGAACTCATGACAACTATTCAGCCTTTAATCCTTTTCCTTTCCCATAGTGACTTTGCATTGATAGCTGGCAACGGCTCTTTGGTTGAATGCTGACATAAATGTCAGGGAATCTGACCGTTGAAGAGTACTTTAGCTTTTATCAATTCCTTGGCAAATCGTCGACCTGAGATGGACGATCGTCGAACTGGGTTCGACGATGCGTCGAGCTGGGTTCAGAGATCGTCGACCTGACTTGGCTGTTCTTCAATTCTTTGGTGATCGTCGAGCTGAGTTCAAGGCTTGAGTCGTCGAGCTCACTTTATTGTAGAATCGTTGAGCTGACTTTGTTTAGATATATTTGAACGTCGAGCTGAGTTGGCCTGCAGATCGTCGATCTGAGTTCGACGTTCGTCGAACTCAGTTCAACTATCGTTGAACGCAGTTTGATCTTTGCCTGATTCTTTTGTAATCTTTAGTCAGATCCATGCTCTCTTTGATGAAGTGTATCCTTGCCCAAATCCACAACCGGGGTTGTTCCAACAATCTCCCCCTATTTGGGTTAGGGTACACTTCATACTTTTATGAATGTTTTGTAAAGTTTGGCCCTGTTCTTGATCATCTCTTCATGTTGGAAATTTTGAGTCTGTGATCCTGCAAAACAGAAAACAGATCAAGTGCAAAGGGAACAAGAAGGGATGCAGTTTTTGCTTTTGTGCATGAACAAATGAATGAAGCAAATCTTGAAGAAGAAAAGAGTGAGGGCAGAGAGGACGGCAGGGGAATGCAATTTAATGAGCACAGCACTCATTAGGATTATCTGAAAAAGATTTTGAAGAAAATCTTTAAAATCAGAAAGGCACTGTCTGATAATTCCCTTCCTATAGAATCACTTTATCACAAATAAAAACTTCAACACGGTGTGATGATCCACTGGATCAAGTCTGTGTTGAGTTTTAGTATAGATAATTTTGTGAAAAATCTGTAAGGATGTAGAATTATCTTACTATGCCTCTTTGAGATCTAAGATTCATCAAAAAGGAAAATTTTCAGACCATAAATGTAATGAGGTTTTATTGGTTTATTAAATAAATTTTTCAAAAAATATTTCATGTATGTTTGAAAAATTTGAGAAAACTTTTGAAAAACAAAATCAATGTTGTTGAATTTTCTTAATATTTCTCTTGAAGGTTTTCTTATTGTTTCCTTAAAATGAGTGTGGTCTGCATGTGGATTGATGACGAATGGGAGTAGACTTTTAAGGAAATTCATATTTTCTTTAGGTTTAGTTGCATCCAAGTTAGAAAGTGATTTAGGATATTTTGAAATGTAGTTAGTATGGGATATCACCTGATATTTTCTAAGTTCTGATTCAGGCTTTTCCTTGTTGTTTGATGCATTTATGGCCTTTAAGCAGAAGGCTACTTCATCAGCAACATCTTCTTCATCACTTAAATAAGATGAATCATATTGTGGTTCATCTGTGTTTGATTTTGGTGAAGATTCAGATGCTGATTCTTCTTTACTTGATTCTGCAGCCATCTTGATGAGGGATTGCCATAGCTCCTTGGCTGTGGTGCAGTGCATCAGATCTTCAAAGATGTCATCTGGCATGGATTGTGCCAAGATGTTCATTGCTCTAGCATCAGCATCCTTAAGTAACTTTTGTGCATCTTTGTTTGATGCTGTGGGTGCTATAGGACCTGTCATTATAACATCAAAAATGCTTTCATCAAATAACTTCATATAACATTTTATCTTTGACTGCCATAGTGCAAATGTATTGAGGTTGCACATAGGAAGTTCTGCCATGAGTGAAAAAAAAATTCTAGAATGAAGTAAGATCTGTTGGATCTTTTTGGTTCAGGTGTTGGCCTGTGGTTTTAACCAACCTCCCTCTGATACCAATTGAAAGTGAGACCTACACCTTATTCTAGATATTTTTCATACACAGCATAATATGCAGAAAATAAAGCAGCAAAAGTAAAGGAAATAAAAACACAGAAGACACAGAAAATATAGTGGTTCCCCTCAACTGGGTACATCCACTCTTCTACCACCCCTGGTAGGAATCCACTAGCAGGAATAGTTGATCAGGTGTCCTGGGCACCAATGGGTTTTTGATAAGGTGCCCCACACCATAAGGTTTTTGATCAGGTGCCCTCACACCAAAGGGTTTTTGATAAGGTGCCCTAACACCAACACTTAACTTTTGAAGGGAGTTATAACCCTGTACAAGGTGGGAAAAAGAGTAAAACAAAAAAGGTGAAAAGTGTTCTTCTCTCTCTCAAGCTCTGAGAGAAGACTAGTGGATTCTTGATTGTCAAAGCTCCCCCTGAAGTTTGGAGTTGGTTCAGGATGAAGAAACTTTGTTCTTGGGGTGTGGTAGGTCTTCTAGTAGCAGATAAATCTGAAGATTCAGATTGTTTGTTGCTCTTGAAGCCTGTATGAGACTGAAGGAGGAGACTCCTTCTTCTTCTTGCTGTGAACAAAAGGCTCTCTGATGAGGATTGATGAGAGCTGTTGTGTTGTTCTTGTATATATGAAAATATGTTGTTGTCCTGTGTGTCCTGTGTGTCCTGTGTGTCTTTTGACTGGAAGCCGGAATGCATATATATAATGAATTGATTTAAATTCTCAAATCTTGTGAGCATTATTTTATTCCATTCTCGGAACTCATGACAACTATTCAGCCTTTAATCCTTTTCCTTTCCCATAGTGACTTTGCATTGATAGCTGGCAACGGCTCTTTGGTTGAATGCTGACATAAATGTCAGGGAATCTGACCGTTGAAGAGTACTTTAGCTTTTATCAATTCCTTGGCAAATCGTCGACCTGAGATGGACGATCGTCGAACTGGGTTCGACGATGCGTCGAGCTGGGTTCAGAGATCGTCGACCTGACTTGGCTGTTCTTCAATTCTTTGGTGATCGTCGAGCTGAGTTCAAGGCTTGAGTCGTCGAGCTCACTTTATTGTAGAATCGTTGAGCTGACTTTGTTTAGATATATTTGAACGTCGAGCTGAGTTGGCCTGCAGATCGTCGATCTGAGTTCGACGTTCGTCGAACTCAGTTCAACTATCGTTGAACGCAGTTTGATCTTTGCCTGATTCTTTTGTAATCTTTAGTCAGATCCATGCTCTCTTTGATGAAGTGTATCCTTGCCCAAATCCACAACCAGGGTTGTTCTAACAACCTCAACTTCCGAGGTACCTAATTACCTCCAATTCCTTCACCATTTCAACCAGAGGGTTTTCATCATATCATCCCCCTCTCCTCCAAATTTCAAGGGCATACAAGAGTTTTTGCTCCTATGTCCTTCACAAACCTCAAAACCCTTCATTTAAGATTTGAGTTTGGATCCTAGGGTAAACCAACCCTAAACCACTCCATTTTTCTCCACACAGGTTGTAACACCATACTAAGTCAGAGATCAGAAAATCAGCCTCTGTTGAGGCGATTTGTCCTTTCCAAATTCTCAGTGCACTTTTTATTAAAAGGTGTCTCACTAACGCCTTGTTAAGGGTAGAAGATTTCTCATCCAAAACTCCTCCAAATCAATTGGAATTTTACATAGACCTAAGTTTTATAGCCAGGGACCACTCACCAAAATTTGGGAGGGTTTGGAGGTCATTTGACCATCTAAATAAATTCCTCTAAGTTTATTAAATTAAAACAAAAACTTTAGGCAAAAGTTCTCCAAAAATTCTCATTTTTGGACAGCCTCTCGATACACATAATATAGATCTCCAGTCCAAATTTCAAGTCATTTGGACATGTTATGAACTGTGGGCAACCATTTCAATTTCTGGTTAGCCTAGGTCTTGATCCCACCAAAATGAGTGCTGCGGTCAAACCACTCACCCAAATTGAATACAATCAATTTTAAATTAAAGTAGACCCAGAGGGCTACAACCTTTGTGACTGGTCATTTTTCCTAAATCGGCCTCTAAGTGCCTCGTTTCGCAGCCTCAAAATATGTTCAAATAATCTATTTTCCATTAAGTAACATATAATAATCTATGTATTATAATATTAACTCTACTGTTCATCTTCTTCATGAACCCGAACAGACACAGGAAAACATTTTTCCTGTAAGCATTCCGCGATCCGTCGCCGGCCGTTCGGTCACTTCCCTGACCAGCCACCACCACCACCACCTCCGTTGAGGCGATGGCTAGCGGTCGGCGGTGGTTTGGCCGCCGGAGGTGGCGGTTTCCGGCGAACTCAAAATATCTTTTTCATGGTTTTTCCATGAAAACGAGAGATGGGTCCGGCTCCGTTGAGCGTGAACCTCCTTTCTAAGAATCCTAAGATCTACCCATGAAAGAGAAGGAGTAGAGGAGGACCTTGTTCGCGGTTTGAAGGCGAGAAGAACGTCGGGGTGCCATGGCGCGGTGGTGGCGTTTGCTGAACTTCTCCTACAGCAAGAACAAAGGTCTGATCCGATTACTTGAGCGTGTAACCTTCTCCTCTTGCCCAGGTGGGCTTTTATAAATCAGGAAGTGGGAAGGTGAATGGGTAAAACCATTATGGCCATGAAGTTCCCCCCCCCCCCCTTAACGTTTCGGTTACAGTGAAGGGATAAGAAACGGTGGAAACTGAACAGGTGTGTCCAGCTAGCGGTTTTTCTATTGGACCTCCTTTTCCTCATTTATTATATAATTATAGAAGGAAAACGGCCGGAAGTTACTCCTGGTGTAACTTCCCACACCAGCATTTATTACCACGCGTGTTGGAATAATTTCGGGTTTGAACCGTCGTTTCGGCCAATGTCACGGGCGTGACACATAGGTCACGGGCGTGACAGGCCCGGATAGCCAATTCTGGGTTCGACGATCGTCGAACTGAGATCGACGATCGTCGATGGATGGTCACGGGCGTGACACCTTGGGTCACGGGCGTGACAGTCCCAAACGGCAGATTTTGGGTCCACGATCGTCGAATTGAGATCGACGATCGTCGAAGGCTGGTCACGCCCTAGGTCACGGGCGTGTCCTCTAGGTCACGGGCGTGACATGCCCGAACGGCAAATTTCGAGGTCAACGATCGTCGAATTGAGATCGACGATCATCGAAGGCTGGTCACGCCCTAGGTCACGGGCGTGACAATCATGTCACGGGCGTGACATTCCCGGGCCGCAAGGTCGGCGATCGTCTCACGGCGATCGACGATCGTCGATGGGGTCACGCCCATAGTCACGGGCGTGACACCTTGGTCACGGGCGTGACATGCCCAGACAGCACGTTCGACGATCGTCTCGTGGAGATCGACGGTCGTCGAAGTAGTCACGCCCAAGTCACGGGCATGACGGGTCGGTCACGGGCGTGACCAACCCTTGACCCGAAAACTCGGTCGATTTATTTTCACTTTTTGTGCTCCCTGGGGTTCTGACTCGACCAACCGACTCCTAGGGGTCTAGCCGGAAATGGAATGTTACATCTTCACCTTCCGAACTTCACAGTATCGTTCCTTATCAAGTGTGAAGCATCCGGCTTAGGCTATAGAGCGGTGCTACAGTAAGAGGGCCACCACATTACCTATTTTAGTCGCTAGACGACCATACACCATCAGAAGTTACCCGCATACGAGCAAGAGCTCATTGGGCTCGCCAAGGCCATCCAACATTGTCGGCCTTACTTATTCAGCCATTCCTTCAACATTCAGATAGATCACTACAGCTTCAAATACCTCCTAGAGCAGAGCCTTACTAGAGTTCCATAACAGCGATGGGTTAGCAAGTTACTTGGGTTTGATTTTCAGGTGGAAAATAAGCGTGAGGCATTCAACCGCACCACTGACGCTATCCCACTGGGACACTCCAACGGATGCTGTCATTAATGCTAATTCTTTTTCGACGGCCGACCTCCTATACTTGATTCATTAGGAGATCCATGCTTCTTCCAACCAATCTGAGCTGCTCCACCGGGCGGAGCAGGGGCTCATGGATACATAGTGGACAACCCGTAAAGGGTTGCTCTATTACTATGATAGTGAAATTCTTTCAAGGGTAGCTAAACACCTAGAGGGGGGGGGGGTTGGTGAATAGGTTTCTTTTAAATCTTTTAACAACTTTTATAACTATACTTGATGTGTTGTTATTAGCTTAGTAGCTTTCAAGAAAAAAAGAACATACAAGCAGTTTATAGTGGTTCCCTTATCTAGAGTACATCCACTTTCCCCCATCACCTATCTAGCATTGAGCTAAATTCAGCCAACTCCTCCAAAACTCATATCAAAAGATCTTACACCTCAGATACTTCAAAGATCCTACACCTCAGAGTGGCTTCCATTCCTACAGCTTAGACTGCTCATGTTCCTACCTCAGAGACATCAACAAGTATCCTACCTCAGGCTCACAAATAGTTCCTACCTTAGCATTTATAACACAGGCCTACCTAAGATTCTCTGCAAGAATCCTACATCAAACATTAGATAAAGTCCTATACTCAGCCTTTATAATATAGGCCTACACTCAGATATCAGAGATCTTACAAAAAAAGTTTAATGAGTGTTACAATAGCTCAAGAACAAAAGCTCCGAAGTCTTTTTTTACTGTATCACTAGACAGCTTCTCTTCACCAAAGCAGCAGGAAATAATCTTTAGATTTGTAATAGGCTGTGTTGTGTTGAATACTCGCAGATATCTTCTTCTTCCTCAAACATTTTGAAAGATTGTTTTGTAGATTAATAAGTTTGAAGATAATGAAAGTTATTTCCTTCTCTGCCGGCGATGACTTTTTGTGAATTAGGGTTTCAAAATATTTTTTCCAAAAGTTCTTCAAAAAGTTCTTGTAAAAATCCCACGCATTTAGCTTTTATATCTCAACATCTGCAAAGGCTATATCCTATTTAAGTAAGCGGCATGACCGTCTTTAATGGTTGAATCATCCCAAGATTGCGTGTTAGAGAAAAACATCGGTTTCTGTCTTTTAGCACGCAATCTGCGTCGATTTGAATTTTGTATGAGATCAGCTAAATAAACAAGATGTTATTTGACTTAGAATAATTTCTAATCTTCTGTACAAGCATTAAGTGCTGGAAGCAATATGACTTAATCAAATTCTTGAACTCAGATGAAGTGTTGAGTGACAATACTTAACTGAACACATTTTACTTAGGCATTGAGTGATCTCTTGTATCTCGATGAATTTTGAATGTCTTTAATTTCAAGGTAGCTAGCAACCTAGGGGGTGAATAGGTCTGCTAAGGTCTTTTGAGAGTCTTTTTGAGGAACTTGATTATTTCTTTAAGCTTTCAGCTTCTAGTGATCTAGAGCTTGTCCTTAGTACCTATAATTAAGAAAATAAAAGCAAACACAGAAAAACACACAAGTATTTTATAGTGGTTCCCCAAAATTATGGGTACATCCACTCGCCTCCCACCTTGCTAACTTCCTGTTAGTCAAGGCACTTCTCCAAACCAATGCTCCAAGGAGCTTACACCTCAGATCCCTCAGGATCTCTCAGTCTCCTCCAAGACTTACACCTCAGCCATAAAGGCCTACTCTCAGTGATACAAGTATCACCAACATCAGGCACTTAAGCCCTACCACTTAGGATATGGAGGATAGCCCTACCTCAGAGCAAGCTTGCTCCTACAACTCAGAGAGATACACTCTCCTACAGTTCAAGCAATACTACCCTACTTCTCAGTGAGTAACACTCACCTACCTCAGAGAGATACACTCTCCTACAGCTCAGGAAAATTTGCCCTACCTCAGACCCAAAAGTCCTACAGCTTTGATCTAGAAGGTTCCTATCAAGAGAAATAGTTTTATTAACTTTGACCAGAGAAATTTCTCTGTGTCAACCACTTGAATAGAAAACTTCTTGATCCTACTCTCCTCATAGTAGGGAAAGGATTTGTTGGAGGAACTCAGAAGAAAACTTCTGAACTTGTTGCTAAAGGCTAAAGATCTTTTGAACTTGAGTCTTCAAACAGCCCACTGAACCTGCAAAAAGATGAAGGTTCTTCTTTCTTCAGAATAGATTATAAATCTGCTGAGGTAGTTGGAGACTTGCACAGCTAACTGAACTTTTCTTGCTGGAGAGCTTCAAGCTTTTTCACTTGCAGCAATGGCGAGGAAGATGAAGATGGCTGCTCTCCTTTTTTTAAATAAAGTATGCCCTAAACGTTTAATTTGTCTTGGCCCTATCTCTTCCTTTTTGTAGTTCGCCGATTAATGACTCTTAGAGATCAGTGTGAGTTTTGTGTTGTAGTGTAGCTTCCCTGTGTCTGATTTGACCTTAGTTGACTTTGTCGATTTTGCTGACGTCAGCACCTGTGGACTTAGCCAAAATCGAGCATCAGAGAATAAGCTTTGAGTGAGTAAGCATTACTCAACTCCAAAACACTTAGACGGATTCACTGTCTCTTGGAATTAAGTGAGTAACCTTCACTCAACGCCAAACTACTTTGAATATAAATCGGATTCTAGGCATTGAGTGATTCATCTCCACTTAATGCCAATCTTGCTTTATCAGCTTTCAACTATTTGTCATTGAGTGAGTAAGCATCACTCAACGCCAAACCCCTTAGACAAAATTCTGTCTTCATAAGGCATTGATAGCGTTGAGTCAGTAACTTCCACTCAACGCTTTATGCCTTAACCAAATTTCTGTTTATTCAACAACATAAGCATTGAGAGCGTTGAGTGATCATGCCTCACTCAATGCCTTCTGCCTTAGCCAATTTTCTGCTTATACAGAGACATAAGCGTTGATTGAACATGCCTCACTCAACGCTTTCTCCCTTAGCCAATTTTCTGTATTTAGTAGCATGGCGTTGAGTGAGTTGACTTCACTCAATGCCTGTGGACTTAGCCACATTTTAGCTCATTCCAACTTCAGGCTTTTACTACTTTAGCCTATCTCACAGCCTTTTGTTGGTTGGCGTTGAGTGAGTTGACCTCACTCAACGCCTATGGACTTGGCCATTTTCTCAGCTTGCCACAGCCTTGGCTTTGACTATATAGGCTTCACTTAGCGCTATAAGCCATCTAGCCTTGAGTGACTGATCTTCACTCAACGCCTGTGGACTTAGACAGTTTTCTGTCATCCCACACCTTAGGTAAGTGTTTATTTGACTTAGCCACTTAGTCTACCTAACATATTATAGTCATCTACAGACATATGTATATCATTGATAATATTAACTACATTCAAATCCAGGACATTGTGGGCAATGGACCCAACAAATTTGTACTTTGATAATTTTTCCCTTTCCGCTGAAGCGTTGAGTGAAGTCTTTCTAAAGAGGCATCGAGTGACTGCAGTTAACTCATCGCACTCTACTTAGGCATTGAGTCAAGTCTTATATCTCGATATATTTGTACTTAGATAGTTTTACTGCTTCATTATTGAGGCGTTGAGTGAATGATCTTCACTCGACGCATTTAAACTTGGAATGAAACTCAACTCTTTTACCGAAGCGTCGAGAGAGTATCATTCTGTCAGCGCATATGAGTTTTAAGCATCGAGTGATATGAGATGACTCAACACATTTGAACTTAGGTAGATTCTCTGCTTTTCTTTTGAGGCGCTGAGTGAATAACCTTGAGTCAACGCATATAGACCATGAGCATCAAGTGAAGTGAGATGACTCGATACATTTTTGTACTTAGCAAATTTTCTTCACTTTTAGAGTGTACTGATTTACTTTCAAGCTGTTAGTCAATCAATTATTGATTACCTGCACATGTTAACTTAGAGAAATGTCAAATACATAATTTTTTATATTATTGACTTATGGGGCTTCTTCAAATCTAGGACATTGCGGTCAATGTTCCCAACAATCTCTCCCTATTTGAAGAAGTCAGAATCCCAGTCAATGATATGCACCATTTCAAAATAGATAATAAAGATCAACTCAAAATAAGCAAACACACAGACAAGTAACATAGAATATTTCATATAGCATTAATAATAAAATATGAGTGAGTCTATAATAAACATTCCACATTCTACGACCCTTAGGAAGCTAAAATTTATAACATTGCTGAGAATCAGGTTCCCTAATTACAATGCCCTCCAGATTTCTTTGCAGTCTTTTCCTCGGCCTCTTTCTATTTCAATATTTGCCTCTTAAATTAGTTGTAGGGCTATGAATGGTTTCTGTAGGATTTTGGGGCATCCACTAGTATAGTTCTAGCCAATTTATCCTTTCTGACTTTTTTCTTACTTCTTCTTACTTTTCATACTTGGCCCATTCCATAGAGTTGTATAGCTTGGCTCTATCAGACTTATTTTCTTTAATCTAATTCCAGGCAGCCAGTATGATTTTCCTATAGGTTGGGATCCACTGTACATAATTAGGCCTTATTTTAAATTTTTCTCTGTGATTCTTTTTCCTTAACCTTACATCATCTTCCCCGTCAACAATTTCTTTGCCCTTGCCCTTCTATAGATGTTGAGAGGTGGGGCTAAATGCAACTTCATCAATAGGAACTGCAGTTGCAACATTAGCTCCACCATCAACTCCAACTTCATCTTCAGGAACTGCAATCTCAACATACTAGATGGGATTTAGGACCAGAGCTTCCTTGATTATAGTGGAGGTCCATATGACATGGTCTCCACTTGCTCTTATCATTGACCCCTATCACTTTATGAATTCTTCTATAACTAGATTGCTCAGGTAGCCCTTAGAGGAGGTTATCTTGTGAGCCAAGTTATTTACACTAGCTATGATATGATTCTTCACTTCCAGCATATGATCATCAAGGATTTGGGTGCAGACATCCATTCTCCTTTCAACAATCTTTCTGTGCTCTTCCATGTTGGATTTTATCACAGTATGAACCATTCGTATGTTCTTAGATATAACTCACTGATTTTGGTTGATATCATTCTGAATCTACTGAATTTGTTGAAGTTGAAGTGCAGTAGGATCTACAACTGGAGCAGCTATCATGAAGAATTTGAATGTATTCTCTCTCAGCTGGTTGACCTCAAAAATGATGGAAAAAATTTTAGTAGAGAGATCCTTCTTTTGTACTTTGATTGAATCATCCACATACATTTCAATCTTTCTTCTTTGCTCATCAAAGAGTCCTCTGAGTTATAAAAGAAAGGAAGTGGGAATCTCCTCATTCAGCTGAGTAGTAGTAGGATAGTTAACTTCTTCATAACACTCCCTTACATCTCTTCCCATATCAGAATCAGCTATTTCATATTCAGAGGAGTGGTCTGGAATATTAGCAACAGGGATAGACTCCTCTTTCTCATGCTCCTCGGCAAGGGATAAGACTTTATCTCCTTTGTTTTCTCTTACAAAATGATGGCGGCATTGCTAATGCATTCGTTGATCCCCGACATAGAGAATTTGTTGATTAGGATGATCGATGCCGTAAGCTTGAAGATGGAATTCTACAACGACATTGTTCGCCAATGCCGGTACATGTTTTGCACGACGTTCGTCATTACCATGAAATAAAATATATAATTATAAATTAAATATTTATAATTATATATTGTTTAGCAATTTCCATTTTAAGCATTTTATTTTAAGGGTTTTATTTTATGCATTTGATTAATGTATTTTTTTATTTCATGTTGATGGGTGCTTATAACCATCATATGTTCATTTAAATTTTGATTGGAGGAGATTGAGTGGTGTAGGCTATATAAGGCCAGGTTATGAAGACTTTTCTAATGTTGAATGAAAAGAAAATCTAAGAATTCAAAGAGTGAATTTTCCCCCTCCTTTCTCCTTGCCAAGTTAGGCCCCCTCCTTTCTCTTCTCTCTTGGCCGCCGGCCTTCTCCTCCCCTCCTCTTGGTGGATTTTCGGCCACCCTTCTCCTCCCCCTCTCCACCTCCTCCTCCCTCCTCAAGGTCTCCAACTCCAGCCCTTCCTTTTCCAAAGAAACCCGACCACCTCTCCTTTCCTCTCCAAAAAAACCGACGACCACCTCTTCCATCTAGGGTTTGGCCCTCCTCCTAAAACCGCCACCCTCTCTCTCTCTCCTTCACAAAATCCGACCAACCCTCTTCTCCTCCAAAACCGAGAAGCCCTTCTTTTCACCAAACCGACCACCACCCACTCCCTCTCCTTTTTCTTCCCTAAAGAGTTTGGCCACCACCTTTTCTCTCTCCTATTCCAATATCTTTGGCCACCAAGGTTTCCCTCTCCTAGGGTTTTGCAAAAGGAAGAATGGCTTGCGACTTCATCGTCCGGTGCGGATCCGAGGATTTTGCGTGGAAATAGATTCGACCACCGTCATGTGTGTTTCCTCCACTCATCTTGTGGATGGATTGGGTAATGATTTCTAAATCATCTCTTGTGTATTTCTTCTATATTATTGTGAGATATTGGTGGAATAGAAGGCTAGTCTTTAGTCCTAATTTATATTGAAATTAGTGCTTAACTAAAATTAGATTTTTAAGCGATTATTCTTCTGAATAGTTGCGTATAGATCAGATTGGGTAGATCTCGGGAACGCTAGTAGAAATCAGATTCATTATTCTTGATTTCTCCTCGAGTTCATGTGATTTGGTCCACCTCGTTTTAAAATAATTTGAGATCGATTTTGGCCATCATTTAAATCGCTATTTTAGTCTGGATCCTCTCGTGTTGGTTTTGTGAATTATTGCGGATTAATTTAATTTGAATTCCTAATTGTCCGGATCGGGAACGTACTATTAGCTTGAGCGAACATTGGCATATAGCTTTTGTTCAATCTCTAAAAGAGATAGCAAACCTTTGCGTTGTGCATTGTTAAAGTTTGTGCCTTTAATTGCTGGAGTTATCGATAGTGTTAAGTAGAGAAACCGCCTGCTACGTATCTTGTTTAATTGTTCGCACCTAAGAGTGTGTAGTTTAATCCGTCGGAACCATTAGCCTGCATCAATTTGGTATCAGAGGGAGATTCACGTCAATCTCCTAATTGTCACCCTCCCCCCTTTTCTTAGCACGCTGACACGCACATGTCTTCCACGATTTGTTGGAAAAAAGCACAAAAAAAATTATTTTTGGTCTGCAAATAGCAGCTTAAAACTTTTATTTTTTCTGTAAAAAAATATTTTAATAATCTCCATATTATTTTCATCAAGAAAATCAAAAACAATATTTTACTACCCTAGTTATTAAGCGGGAACAAATCCATTTGATATAACTTTATTGGGTCAGAATAATTATTCATTGTATGCGCACAAGATTCGAGTAAGTTTTTATATCCTGTCACCACTAAAATGGCCCATGACATTTATGTATCCAGATTAGATTATTTGTATGCTAAGGTTATGTCTAATCACACCCCAGCCTTGCCTACATACCAGAGGAATACCACCCATCCCCACATTTTTCCTGACACTAGAAGACAGGCACCCACTTATGACTGTTATGGGAATTCCCAAATTTTTAGGAACTGGATTAAGGGAATAGAAGTTTATTTTGATTATCACAAATGGGATGACCACCACAAGGTTGTCGTAGCCCGAGAGAGCTTAATAGGTCAAGCCCAGGTGTTTTGGTTAAACGAAGAGCGTCGTGTGGGTAGTTATCAATATGCTTGGCCGCAAATGCGTAGCCTTCTCACCTTTTAATTTAACCCCGCCCACCTCCGTACTAATAGCACCACACTCGTTAGCAAGAATAGTTATGGCACTAGACCTATTGCTGCTTATATGAGTGACCATATGCCTCAGGTTAGATCTTTCCCCACAAAGGTAGTAATACCCAAAGTGTGCCTATTTCCACCTTTAGGGACAATAAGCAGTTTAGACCCTATGTTTTGAACTCGAACGAGGTTACTACTAGGGCATTGCCTCTATTAGCTTCGACATCTGAGCCTCCTAAGATTGTGAATGGTACCCATGAGGATTTTGATGTTGATGTAGTATCTCTTGACTCTGTGGATGACCAGTTAGATGAGAGTATTCTATCATGTACGATAGTACCCTATGATTCTGATGATTCTGACATAGATGAGATACCTAGTGATTTGGAAGATGATGTATGGGATGATGTAATTCCGATCTGTGAGAATATCCCGTTTCCTATTACATGCTCTGCTAGTGTTGTGTCTCATCACCCTAGTATTGAGTGCCCTCTTCAGTCTACGATCCATATCGTGATAGAGCCTACGATTACACCCACTAAGATTGTATCTGAGTCATCTGAGGAGCTTGAGAGTGAGGATGTCCCTAGTGTTATTATGGATGATTTACCTTATGAGGGAAGGTTAATTTTGGAAGATTTTAGTGCTGAGAACCTGAAGGATATCTCTTTGATGTTATCATCATTGCTTGAAGCTACTTATGAATTAGAAATTTTGTCGGGTTCGATTTTGCCTATTTCTGAGACCATTACTGATTCTGATTTGGATGATATATCTAGTGCGGAAGAATTTTCTAGCGAGGGAGTTGTACTTTTGGATGACGTTATTGATATAGACCCGGATGAGAGTTCATTGATATTATCACCGTTGGATGAAAATTACACTGATTTGGATTTTGTCTCGGGATTGATTTTATCGACCGTTCCTCCTGTTTATTTGCCTACATTAGATGAATTTGTAGGGCGTAGATTCGGTAGTCCTAGTCTGATTTTTGTGCCACACTCACTCTATTAGTTCCTACATTAGCATTTAGATATTAATAAGTTGAGCACACTAGTATTTGGTCTTTTCACCGCACCTCGTAGATCTGACTATGCGTCACCTTCGACAGTTCATTTTTCTGCATGTCCATCTACGGTTCTGTCCTCGACTTTTTCTGACTCCATGGAGATTGTGCCCCTAGATTTAGTTTATCACGCCATAATTATTTTTCCAATCTAGTGGCACACACTTTTCCTACGCCTATTAATGACCACTTTTTACATATATCTAGGAGGTTAGCTAGACATTTTAAATTATATCGCATGCACTTCTGATCCCTTTCGAGACCGTCCTACGCTGGAGTTAGTGATTTGGGTTTAGTCTGGTCAGTCCCCGAGCGGATGACTTCTCGCTCCATCAATAATTTAATACATAGGAACGCCGGCCCATCCATGGATATAAAGAACTTCGGATTTCATGCTTTTATTTCGGATTTTTATAAAGCATAGGGTGTTTCACTTTATTTCAAGTTTCCGGACTTTTTACTGTACGTCTCTTTTCCACCTGAGTGGCTTTCTCCGTCGTTTCTATCTCCCACTACATGTTCTCTTGGGTTGGGGAGTGTTAGTTCGACCATATCTATTTTCCACATGGATTCCTTGGTTCTTGAACCAGATGGTAAGATTCAAGTTATTTTTCTTTTTCTTGACACCCTTTCGAGTTTCCTCGAAAGTTTTGTTGTTTCTCTGTTTAACAGGTGCTCATTATAATGGGATGTTCATGCTACTACAACATTGATAGCAGGGCCAGATTTACCCCATGTTGTTGCTGCTTTCGACTGTTCTCCCCTCACGGGCCACTCATCGGTGATGAGTAATTTTGAGTGGGGGAGGATTGATGGCGACGTTGCTAATGCAACCGTTGATCCCCGACATAGAGAATTTAATGATTGGGACGATCGATGCCGCAAGCTTGAAGAAGGAATTCTACCATGACATTGTTCGCCAATGCCACTACATGTTTTGCACGACGTCCGTCGTTACCTTCAAATAAAATATATAATTATTAATTAAATATTTATAATTATATATTGTTTAGCAATTTTCATTTTAATCATTTTATTGTAAGTGTTTTATTTCATGCATTTGATTAATGTATTTTTTTATTTCATGTTGATGGGTGCTTATAACCATCATATGTTCATTTAAATTTTGATTGGAGGAGATTGAGTAGTGTAGGCTATATAAGGCCATGTTATGAAGAGTTTTGTAATGTTGAATGAAAAAAAACCTAAGAATTCAAAGAGTGAATTTTCTGCCTCCTTTCTCCTTGCCAAGTTAGGCCCCCTTTGTTAACCCCGAAATCAGCGATCCCTCCCAAGGTAGCCAGCTTGCAAGTCGTGGTCTGCTCCAGGAGGTCGCGACCTATCAGCCTTTCCTTCTAAGGGTGGGCGGACTGACCTCTCAGTCCACTCAGTCTGCACGGCTAGGGCGGCTAGGGCGGTCTCCCTGGTCTGACCGCCTAGGTCGCGCAGCAGCCACTCGTTCTACAGGGGCTGCAGACTACTTCCTCAGTCCGCCCCTGCAGGCCGCGCAGTTAGATCGGTTAACCGTGTGGTGGTTCATTCTTCCTCTCAGGTGCGAGCTACTCAACTGAGTGGCGGACTCAAATTCCTATCCGCCCAGACCGCTCGCCAGATGCTCAGCTAGTCCATGCGACCTGCTCCTTCTATTCGGCAGAAGGTGGAGGAATCAGTCTTCAGTCCGTCTAAGGGAGGCGTACTCGCTCCTCCCACCAGCTCTTCAGCCCGCACATCTAGACGGAGACCAGCCCTCCTGTCCGCCAGCTATAAGAGAACTTGATCTCAGTGCGC
Source organism: Platanthera zijinensis (assembly GCA_039513925.1). Classification (NCBI taxonomy): domain Eukaryota; kingdom Viridiplantae; phylum Streptophyta; class Magnoliopsida; order Asparagales; family Orchidaceae; genus Platanthera; species Platanthera zijinensis. Next base: position 9,976,060 of record CM077091.1, read on the forward strand.
CAGGTCGCCAACCCTTGTCCCCAAGCAAAGGGTGCCACCAGTCAACAGCGGCTCTCGCCAATAGGCGCGACCTGGACTCTTCAATCCGCCAGGTCGGCAGTCCTTGTCGCCAAGCAATGGCGACAAGCCTCCAGCAGGAGGCGGCCTGCTCAACCCGTCCGCCGTGAGTTAGGAGGGCTCGTTGCGCAGTCCGCCAGGTGAGCTCCAGTTTGGCAGCCGGCTATCTGCCTCCTCTCTACAGCGGGCTGGGCGGACTCGTTTTACAGTCCGCCAGCTAGCACTCCAGTTTCCCAGTGTCCGCTTTTACCCAACAGCGGGCGAACTCCTCCTCAGCTCTCACAACCCAGCGTGAGCTCGCTCAGCAGCAGGGGCGGACTCATCCCAATCTGCCAACAGCAGCAGCCATCTCTAGCTCCAAGTCCCTAACTGTGCGGCCTGGCACGGACTTCGCGGACTCAGTATTGTACTCGCACAGCTCACCGCCTCACCGGTGGTGACGTTACCAAGACCGTTACCTCCTCGAGCCTATAAATAGGCCCCCATACCTCTCATTCAGGAGACACGATGGAGGGGACAAGGTCCAGGAATCAATTCCTGCAGACTCCAGTTCCCAGTCCGAGCGGCCTCATGTTTCTTCTCCCAGCTTGATCAAGCAGTCCACCTGACTTAGTCCAGCGAGCTCCTTGATCAGCTGACCGCACGGTCTGCCGAACTCCCTGGTCAGTCCGCGCGGCCTCTGGCATTCTCCTCTCCTTAGCCACCAGCTTCCCCCTTGTAGCCTTTATTCTTCTTTCCATGTAAAGGGGTGACCTCAAGCTGTAACTTCAGTTATAATCAAAGGAAAACCCATCACAAGAGAGGCATTCAGGCCACGATGGGCGAAGTCTGCTGTTGCCACTACTCGCGGCCCTCTCTTCTATTTTTCTCTCTATCTTCATGCGCGACTCAGAGTAACCAGCTTCCCGGCAGTCTCTCAAACCTCTCCTCTATCCCCGCAACTCTCTTATTCACCTATCTTGTGAGATCGAACAACCCGTTAACTGGGCGGTGTCGCATTTCGCGCATCAACAATTAACACGCGGCCTTCAGATCCTGAGAAGTTGATGAACAACAGTTGCAATGAAGACATAAAATTGAGCTCAGAATACACCTTAACTTCAAACAGCCATAACTTTTGATCCGAGTGTCCGATTTTAGAAATTAAAAGCTTGTCGGAACCGACTCAAGGAGATCTGCCCTTAGTGAACAAGGATTTTCCATCAAAAAGATCTCGAGCACACCTCTAATCATTCAAAAGTGTCCATCTCAAGTAGCGACTATGATCTCCTACTATCTAAAGAGTTTACATCTCTCATAGCAAGCTTCATAAGGTAAGCATGAATGCTTATCCCCATATACCAAATGGACTAACATATTTTGCAGGAGAAGAATAAGTTTCCTCTCCCTTCACACCTCATATCTGAAGATAAGTTGTTCCATATGATTTCAAAGAGCCTCGTCTGCCAGTCTACTCGTGGACGAGCGATTCAGTTTCTCACGTACAAGATTTTGAGTTAATTGTTTCATTAAAAGCTCTATCAGATGGAATCAAATGCAAGCTCTTCATCATATATTTTGGTGCTCAAGTGTTGGATTGGTTCTACCATCTACTGCCTCAATTAATAACTTGCTTCAGCGATGTACAAAGAGAATTCCTCTCAAGGTTTGGAACCTTTAGGAAGAGAAAGAAAGACGGAGGAGCTCATTTTATGATAAAGTAAGGAGACGACGAGTCTTATGCTCACTTCATCGATCGATTCCAAAAGGAAACTCTTGACATTATTAATGTTGATCAAGACTTCTATAAAGGTTCTTTCATAAGCGGACTTTGACAAGGTCCTCTCAAATTCAAAGCCACTACAAAAATGCTCGACACCTATGGGGATCTTATTGATTATGCAAATCGGTTCGTTGGAGCTGAAGCCAAGAATTTTGGCTATATATATCGTCTGAATCAGATGGCTCAAGCGCCAGAGAAATTCTCACCTCATCAGTTGGACGATGGACCTCTTCACAATTATTTACCTCTTAATCATAATAGCAACCTATTGCAATATGATCAAGATCCTATCCTCCCGGTATCTCGACATATATGTTATGATCATGTGAATCATCTACATATCAATCAAAGCATTCAGAATCAAGTCCTGATACCTTTGGTACATCAATTAAAATTTATGACAATAAGCCTCACGCTTCTCGCCAATACAAGCAAGCTGGATCAAAGAGAAAATATACAAGATTAACCATCTCTGTGAAACAAGTTCTTCAAATTATTCAGCAAGAGTCGGATTTCACATGGCCTTCTCTCTTGCGACCTGGTTGGAGATTTCATAAGGATTTATTCTGTTAATACCACATCTGTGTGGGTCACGATACAGAGAAATGTCAAGCTCTTCATCAGCTCGTTGAGAAATTGCTGAAAGAAGGCAAGTTGCAAGAGTATATCGCTTGAAAGTATCATTGTAAAGCCCTCTTTTGCAGCGACGAGTGATTACTCTCAAATTATTAGTGGTAAGATTTGATTTACCAAAGTATTTATTGCATCATTGTCTCGCTTGATTGAACCTTTTTTGGAAACGTTCGGCAATTAAACCCACTTCATGTGGTAGCCATATTTCCAAAGAGGCAATCAAGCCCGCTTTCTAGTGGTTGATTTGGAAAAAGAGATCTTGTTGTAGCAATAAACCCACTTCGTGTGGTTGCTTAAAAGTTCTTAGCGGCAATAAAACCCACTTTTCAAGTGGTCGCACATTTTCCAAAGTGGCAACCAAGTCTGCTTTTCAATTATTTCAGGAAACGTGTGGCAATTTAACCCACTTTATGTGGTAGCCCTATTTCCAGTTCGGCAACAGGTTTATTCCTCGTGATAGTATTTCATAGAGCAGTCAAATTCACTTCTTAATGGTAGCCCATGAGCTTCTTATGCTAATAACTTCTAGTTCGCGTGGCTGCTTGTGATTTCTTATATATTCTATCCGTTGAACGATTGATTATGCTTAATCTTGGCATCTACTACTCAATCTAGGAATCTATTTCTATTTTCTGACAAGCTATGCATTTGAGGTTTAATCAAGATGTTTCCATCTGGATGATCGTGATTTCATGTATAAAACATCATACTTGATAACACGAGACAATCATTATCGCGGCTTGATCTTTATTGATTTAATAGCAGAGTTTGTCATGTATCTCTTCTGCTATCCAATTATATCTTATCAACAGTCATCATTCGCAGGTTCCATCCAGGTACTTGCAACTTAGTATTCTTTCTTCTATATCTGCTACTTACTCTTCTTTTGCAGAGATTAGCATATATTAGCAAGTTCCCTTCAGGTACTTACACCTCACTTTTCCATCGTATCTACTTCTAACCCTTCTTTTGCAGAGATTAGCAGATATTAGCAAGTTCCCTTCAGGTACTTGCACCTTACTTTTCTATCATATCTGCGGCTTACTCTTCTTTTGCAGAGATCAACAGATATTAGCAAGTTCCCTTCAGGTACTTGCAGCTTACTTTCTCATCATATCTATTGCTTACTCTTCTCTTGTAGAGATTAGCAGATATTAGCAAGTTTCTTTCAGGTACTTGCAACTCGGTTTTATTTCATATCTGTCACTCACTCTTCTTTTTGCTGCAGTTAACAAGTGCTTACAAGACTCCTTCAGGTACTTGCAAGTTATCATTCTTCTATGCTTTCCTCTCATCGCTGTTTTGCAGAGCCCATTAGGAGACATTCATGTCTTCTTCGTTTCACAAAAGCAACTCAGGTACGCATAAGATGTACCTATTTTTGCCTACGTTAATTCTTTCCTTCACAGGAAAAATACATGCATTAGAAAATTTTTTATGAGGAGAGGCATCAGGTTCCATCTCTCCTTACCCCTTCCTTTTCTCGAGGGAAGGATCACGATTTTCGTGGGTCTCCTATTTTTTCGAAGTTCTCTTCGGAACTTGAAAAAGTGTGGGGACTATGTTAACCCCGAAATCAGCGATCCCTCCCAAGGTAGCCTGCTCGCAAGTCACGGCCTGCTCCAGGAGCTCGCGGCCTGTCAACCTTTCCTTCTAAGGGTGGGCGGACTGACCTCTCAGTCCGCACAGTCTGCGCGGCTAGGGAGGTCTCCCTGGTCTGACCGCCCAGGTCGCGCAGCAGCCACTCATTCTGCAGGGGCTGCGGACTGCTTCCTCAGTCTGCCCTTTCAAGTCGCGCGGTTAGATCGGTTAACCGTGTGGTGGTTCATTCTTCCTCTCAGGTGCGAGCTACTCAACTGAGTGGCGGACTCGAATTCCTATCTGCCCAGACCGCTCGCCAGATGCTATGCTAGTTCGCGCGACCTACTCCTTCTATTCGGCAGAAGGTGGCGGACTCAGCCTTCAGTTCGTCTAAGGGAGGTAGACTCGCTCCTCCCACCAGCTCTCCAGCCCACACATCCAGACGGCGACCATCCCCCTTGTCCGCCAGCTGTAGGCGGACTCGATCTCAGTCCGCAAGGTCACCAACCCTTGTCCCCAAGCAAAGGGTACCACCATTCAACAGTGGCTCTCTTCAATAGGCGCGACCTAGACTCTTCAGTCTGCCAGGTCGGCAATCCTTGTCGCCATGCAATGGCGACAAGCCTCCAGAAGGAGGCGGCCTACTCAACCCGTCTGCCCCGAGTTAGGCGGGCTCGTTTCGCAGTCCGCTAGGTGAACCCCAGCTCGGTAGCCGGCTATCTGCCTCCTCTCTACAGAACGAGTCCGCTAACAGCAGCAGCCATCTCCAGCTCCAAGTCCTTAACCGCGCGGATTCCGCGGACTCAGCATTGTACTCGCACAGATCACCGCCTCACTGGTGGTGATGTTACCAAGACCGTTACCTCCTCGGGCCTATAAATAGGCCCCCATACCTCTCATTCAGGAGACATGACAGAGGGGACAAGGTCAAGGCATCAATTCCTGCGGACTCCAGTTCCCAGTCCGCGCGGCCTCTAGTTTCTTCTCCTAGCTTGATCAAACAGTCCGCCCGACTTAGTCCAGCGAGCTCCTTGATCAGCTGACCGCGCGGTCTGCCAACCTCCCTGGTCAGTCCGCGCGGCCTCTGGCATTCTCCTCTCCTTAGTCGCCAGCTTCCCCCTTGTACCCTTTATTATTCTTTCCATGTAAAGGGGTGACCTCAAGATGTAACTTCAGTTATAATCAATGGAAAGCCCGACGCAAGAGAGGCATTCAGGCCGCGATGGGCGAAGTCTGCTGTTGTCGTTGCTCGTGGCCCTCTCTTCTATTTTTCTCTCAATCTTCATGCGCGACTCAGAGTAACCAGCTGCCCGGCAGTCTCTCAAACCTCTCATCTATCCCCGCAACTCTCTTATTCACCTAGCTTGTGAGATCGAACAACCCGTTAACTGGGCGGTGTCGCATTTCGTGCATCAACACCCTCCTTTCTCTTCTTTCTTGGCCTCCGGCCTCCTCCTCCCCTCCTCTTGGTGGATTTTCGGCCACCCTTCTCCTCCTCCTCTCCACCTCCTCCTCCCTTCTCAAGGTCTCCAACTCCAACCCTTGCTTTTCCAAAGAAACCCGACCACCTCTCCTTTCCTCTCCAAAAAACTGCCGTCCACCTCTTCCATCTATGGTTCGGCCCTCCTCCTAAAACCGCCACCCTCTCTCTCCTTCACAAAATATGACCAACCCTCTTCTCCTCCAAAACCTAGCAACCCTCCTTTTCACCAAACCGACCACCACCCACTCCCTCTCCTTTTTCTTCCGTAAAGATTTTGGCCACCACCTTTTCTCTCTCCTATTCCAATATCTTTGGCCACCAAGGTTTCCCTCTCCTAGGGTTTTTCAAAAGGAAGAACGGCTTGCGACTTCAACGTCTGGCGCAGATCCGAGGATTTTGTGTGGAAATAGATTCAACCACCGTTGTGTGTGTTTCCTCCACTCATCTTGAGGACGGATTTCTTGGGATTTGGGTAACGATTTCTAAATCATCTCTTGTGTGTTTCTTCTATATTATTGTGAGATTTTGGTGGAATAGAAGTCTAGTCTTTAGTCCTGATTTATATTGAAATTAATGCTTAATTAAAATATGATTTTCAAGCAGTTATTCTTCTAAATAGTTTCGTATAAATCGGATCGGGTAGATCTCGGGAACGCTAGTAGAAATCGGATTCATTTTCCTTGATTTTTCCTCGAGTTCATGTGATTTGGTCCACCTCATTTTAAATTAATTTGGGATTATTTTTGAACTTCTTTTAAATAACTATTTTAGTCCGGATCCTCTTGTGTTGGTTTTGTGAATGCTTGCGGATTAATTTAACTTGAATTGCTAATTATCCGGAGCGGGTAGGTCCTATTCGCTTGAGCGAACATTGACATATAGATTTTGTTCAATCTCTAAAAGGGGTAGCAACCCTTTGCGTTGTGCATTGTTAAAGTTTGTGCCTTTTATTGCTGGAGTTATCGATAGTGTTAAGTAGAGAAACCGCCCGCTACGTATCTTGTTTAATTATTCGCACCTAAGAGAGCGTAGTTTAATCCATCAGAACCATTAGCCTGCATTACAAAAACTTCCACCTTAACTTCGTCTTCTTGAGCAGGGAGCTCAGAGTGAGTCTCCACATCAGCTGTAACACTAACTGTATTGATCTTAAAAGCCTTTGTTTCAAGAGTAGTTAAACACCTAGAGGGGGGGTTAATAGGTTTTTGTTTCTTTTATTACTATTTTTTTAACTTTGGTGTGTTGTGAATTAGTTTTATATTAGCTTTCAAGAATCACACAATAACACACAAGTATTTATAGTGGTTCCCTAAGGTATGGGTACATCAACTATCCCTCCCACCTTTCTAGCATTGTATTAGACAAGGCCAACTTCTCTAATCTCATCTCAATGAGCTTACAACACAAATCCCTCAGGATCTCTCAGACCCCTCCAAGTACTACCTCAGGACCAAGGCCCTACACTCAGAGATATACTCCTACAGCTCAGTAATCTGCACCAGATCACCTACTTCAGACTTTATCTAAAGTCCTGCACTCAGACTAGGAGGTTAGACCTACAGTCAAATCCCACATAAGATCCTTCCTCAGAGACTAAATCTCCTACAGCTCAGACACATATGCCCTACCTCAGATCCACAAAAGGATCCTACCTCAGAGAATAGATCCCCTACAGCTTAGGCACACATGCCCTAACTCAGATCCACAGAAGGATCCTACCTCAGCCTTTATATATCAGGCTTACAACTCAGATCAACTAAGATCCTACAAAAGAAGTGTTATTTGTTGTTGTTGATGATTGACTCCAGAGAAGTGATCTCTGAGTCTACCTCTTCCTAAACGGAGAAGACTCATTTCTATCTTCTTCACAGCAGCAAGAATATGTCTTCAAAGTTGTTTTGCTTGTGTTGTGAAATACCCTGCAGAGCACTGTTTCTTCAATCCTTTTGAGTAGATGAGTTGAATGCAGTGGCCTTGAAGATGAACAACAACTTAGGCTTGTTATGCTCCTTCTATCTCAAAGAGTGAACTTTCTGAACTTGTTGTTGAAGATATGACTATCAATAACTAACTGTCTGAACTTCTCAGACAAACAATAAGAGTATTTTCTTTTTGCTCTGCAACTGAGCCGAGAGGAAGAAGATGAAGCTCAAAGATCTTGTTTCCAAAAGTTTATTTCTTTCTTACTTGGAACTCTACTTTTGTATTCCGCCATCCAACAGCTCTCTGTGCAGTATGGACCACTGGGTTTGGTAACTGCCATACTTTCTTTTTGCATAACAGCGGTACTAAAGGCAAGCAACGCCTTTTGTCTTCTAGCAAGCAGATCCCGCGATATTTGAATTTCTGCTGACGTCAGCATGACTTAGTGCTTTTGTACTTAGTAAATTCCAAACAGACTTCTTAGGCGTCGAGTGAAGCCTTGTCACTCAATGCAAAAGTACTTAGTAGAATTCTACATCTTCAGGTGTTGAGTGCGTTGAGTGAGCTTTCATCACTCAACGTATATAGACCTTTATAGTCTAACAACTTATGCGTCAAGTGAGCCTTCATCACTCGACGCTTCTGGACTTAGTTCAATTTCTCTGAATTAAGGCGTTGAGTTCATCTTCTTCACTCAATGCTTTCTGCCTTTGTCTGGCTTTTTGATGAGGCGTTGAGTGGCCTATCTTCAATCATTGCTTATGTACTTAGTTGAATTGTCTGTTGAGTAGGCGTTGAGTGAACTGCCTTTACTCAATGCTTCCGGACTTAGACAGATTTCTTAGCAGCAACACTACGACTTTGACTATATGTAGTTCTGTCGATGCTTTTGGCTCTAGTCATTGAGTGAACTGGCTCCACTCAACGCTTCTGGACTTAATCAGATTTCTGCTTTGGCAATACTGAGACTTTGACTGCTTGAGCATTAGTCGATGCTTTTAGCCTCTTGGCGTTGAGTGAACTTCCTTCACTCAATGCTTCTGGACTTAGCCAGATTTCTGCTTTGCCAGCATCCTTTCATGAGTCCATCTGTCTTTGTTACTCAGACAACCTATCAAATCAGCTCAATAGAGAATAACATGCATATATTTAACTTAGTGCATGCAACAAATACATTCATGTGTATACCATTGACTTGTGGGCCTTCTTCAAATCCAGGACATTGTGATCAATGGACCCAACAAACTCCCTCTATTAAAAGAATTCAAAACCTTAGTCAATGATATACGCTACCTTATTTAGCAGATAAACATCACAGTAGAAAAGAGCAACAATTTATATACACATAGAAATATGCTTTTCATTAAAGAAAGAAATCTTGATTAGACAGTGTGCATAAAACAAAATGAACACTCTCCTACATCCCTTAAGGAAAACTAAGAACATTTTTTATGTTTCAGGTTCCCTTGTAACTATGCCCCTACTTTGTTTCTTGGCAGCCTTACTTGATCTTCAGATTTCTTCTCCTTTTTCCTTATAAAATAGCTGTAAGTCTTAGGAAAATACTTGTTGGGCTCCACAACATTTGGTGGTTGTGCACCTGACTTTTTTTCTCTTTTGAATTTCCTTTTTGCCTCTTCATTACTTTCTAGCTTTGCTCAATCTAGGGAGTTATACATCTTCCCCTCTCTGTTTTCTTCTCTTTGACCTGATCCCAAGTAGACAAGATAATATTCCTAGACTGAGGATTCCCGAGGAGAGATTTGGGCACGGTCGAGGAGAGATTTTATGCCCAGGACCGTCACCTTACAATGACACTAACTACGAGTTAGTTGCCACCACAAGACAATGACCCTACCGACAAGCACGATCATTCACACAGCCAACAAAATAAGAAGTAAGTTCACACATCACAGTATAAATATAATAAATATCAAATCAAAGGTCCACATGATATAAATGAAAGATGAATATGGCTTATTCCCAGTATATAGCCATCTTAAAAATATCACTCTCTCTCTCTCAACTAACAACACGGAAGCTAAACTATATGATCGTCAACCTGATGTCGGGTAATAGTTGTGGTAGTGCGCGGTTCCGGCTCCTCAGATCCTGGCGTCTCAACATCTGGCTCCGCCTGGTCAAACTGCGACAGTGTCTCCACATGTCCCTAAAATGATTTGGTCAAACGACCGTCAGTAAAACTATACTCAGCTATTTCGTCCCTGCCTCACCCCCACGACTCCTAGGTACTGAGCAGGAGGAAGAAAGAGGAGGACCAAAATAGCCTTATATACAAGTAGGTGACAGTGGTGTATATATATATAATTCTCCAGCAGTTCTATATCAGTATGAGCAGTAAAGAAGAGTAACAAGTAGTACAGTATAAAATTACAGTAAGAGGAGATAAGTTAAACAAGTAAAGTAAAACAACTACACTACCATCACAGAAGCGTACCCTATCTTATATGAATGCCCATACAAACATATAAGTTAAGGTTTCCAAAAATATAACTCATCATATACAAGAGCCCATATTAATTTATATGATGAGGATCTACAAGTGTGTATGTTATGCAAAACAATGATTATGTAACTCACACACACGACTCTGTGCACAGACCTTTCATGCATCCCCACTTTTTGGAGGTGGCCAATCTCTCAGGTACCAACCACCGTGGCTCACGGTGGTAGTGGAGCGGGTGTCTACACTCCTAGGCGGGCAGGCACACTACCGGGCCTAGACCTCTCGTATTCCTCAATGCTAATAACCAATAGCGGAGCCCCTGCGTACTCTTGCTGGCAACTACCAGTCTTCCAAGGTCGGGTATGCTCTTAGGGGACATAGTCTTCCAGACCTCGGTATAAACATCCTACCAGTCTCCCCAAAGGTCTACACTCCGCACCAGAGTCATCGTACTTCCATCGGTGCCGACTGAACCAGTTCAGAGTTACCCACCACATAAGCACAAACTACGTATAACAATGCCCTCCCGAGCCCCTAGCTCGCAGCTCTAACCCGTCCTGATATCAACCAACTACTAGAGCCCCCAGCTCGTAGGTCCAACAAGCCCTATATCACTCTAACACAAACATGAGTGAGATTGCTATAACATTCTTAAATCCTATCAGACTACTCTTGTCTAACTTCCGGATTATTTAGCAATTTATGGTTAACTAGGGACTTCTCGAGGTCTACCCTTTGAGGGGCTCGCAATGGTACCGAGAACTATGATGGGATAAACCTCATCGTTCCCTTTCTCAAGGCACTTAGTAGATTCATACTACCCTTAACCAAACTCACACTTAGGGTTACTAAGTGTGTGACCTCTCCAAAACAACAACGGCTGAAAACATTAATTTTCCAAAATTGCTAAATGCAGAATATATGATCTTGTATGTGTGTATAAATAGGAATCCTCCAAATTCTTGATCCTAGGACGTAAGATTATTTTTTGGGACCAATCATGACATCTTAAACCTAATTCCAAAGATTTATAATTTTCCTAAAATAATCAGCAATTATTATAATTTTCCCAAATTATTGCTACATGTGATTTTGAACACAGTGTAACTTTCTGTTATCAAACCAGCAAGATAAAATTATCCTAACATCATCTTAAGTAATGATAGCTCTGAACCAAATTTCACATCATTCCAATAATATTTTATATTTAATTTCTAATTACCAAAATCTAATCCACTAGGTCAAGTTACACACAAAGTACTATAAATATTCCTCAAATAATTATATAAAAATTATTGAAAGTTACAAATGGTAAATAATTATTTATTCCAAAAATTTATAATTTTATAACTCAGTTTGTTCACAATTATCTCAATAATGTAGAAGAGAAAAAATGGTAATTATAAATGCAACCCTAAGATTCTAATCTTCAAAAATTCCAACTAATTTAACAAGTATTTATAATACTAAATAATTGTTTTTGGCAAGATTTCATAATTTTTGCAACTATTTTAGTCACCCTAATTTCACTAATACATTTGCATAACAAAAATAATAATTAATTCATTTGCTAAGCAAATCAACTCCAAATGCCCTAAAACTTCATGAGGAGGTGTGCTTTCACTAAATAATTGCATGTATAAAATTTCACTGGATTTGACAAAACACTCTTGTTAAATTCATAAGATACACCTTTTTTGTTAAATGCACACCACATCACACACAACATGACAACTTGCAAGTGGGATTCACCAAGCTACATGAGTCTAAAGGACCTGAAATTTTAACCAAGGCCTTATACCTCCCTAATGGACTTCTCACCAAAATTTAGGGTTAAAAAATTTTATTTGCACCAAAATATTTCAGTTTTATGAAAAACCACATTTTATCTAAAACTATAAGAAAAGGTTGTCCAAAAATTCCTATTTTTGGACTATAGATGTATCTATGGTATATTATGACATGAATCAATGTTCCAATCAATACTCTTATATAATTAAAAGTTATTAAGGATATAGTGACTGTCCAACCCTAAGGACCAGTCCCACAAGAACCGTCCTACAGGGAGCTACAGTGTTCCAAATGACCTGATTTTAATTTTTAATTAAAGTAGACTCACATGACTACCTTTTTCATGTTAAACACTTTTCATGGTTCAGCACCTAAAGGTCTTCTTTTTCTGATTTAATAAGGTTCACAGTTAAATGAATAAATAACACTTTTATAATAATAATAATAATAACTTTTATGACAGATCAATCGAACGGCCTATGAATTGTATTCCTCCTCCAGCTAGCGGCCAAGATTCACCCAAACTAGATGGTTTTCCACAGCCATTTTCTTGAGACCTAGCATCCTCCCCAGCCGGCCACCGCCACCACCACCTCCGTTGAGGTCGGGGCTATCACCAGGCGGCGGCTCGACCGCCGGAGGGGAGGTTTCCGGCAAACCCGAGATGAAGCCCAAACATGGTTTTTCTATGGATTTCAAAATTGGATTCAGCTCGATTGAGCTCGACCTCAAGTCCTATTGATCTAGAAAGCTAGCACAAGGGGAGAGGGGGAGAGGGGGAGAGACATTCCTGATTTCGGGCTGGGATGCGGCTACTCCGGCGGGTGGCCATGATTTTTAGCGTTTTTCGACGAACCTCTCCCGATCTAAATTCTCCACCAAAAGCTTTGATCCAAAAGTCGATCTCAACTGCTTGAGGGATTCTGAAGGTGATGAAAGGGTCGAATTGAGCTTTGGAGGCCTCTATATATGAGATCCATGAATGGGAGTTGGTAGGCCATGGCCATTAATGACCCTCCTTGATGGTGGCCCGACCTTAAACTGCTGGAAACTCCTCCTCTTCATTAGGGGAGATTAAAGGAGGGGTTGGGGAAGGAGAAGGGAGCGTCACTTGGCCTTCCTCCATTATTCCCCTCCTCTAAATGAAACTTTCCCCTTAATTACCTCCATTAAAACCTAATTAAACCACTTAATTCAGATTAAATAAATTTGATAAACTTAGTGGGCCTTAGGTTGGGCCTTGGGCAAGGCCTTAGCCCACTTGAATTGGCTTGACCTCTCATTTAGCCTTTAGGGGTTAATTTGACTATGGTTGACCTTTTGGTTGACTTTGGTCAGCTTGATGAGTTGACTGGTCCAAGGGGTGTGTCTTGTGTCCCTTGACACCACCCAAAGTTGATAGGGTCATGGTGATGCCCCAATTGGGCCCACTTTGCCAAATATCTTGATTTTCACCTAAATAGGGCCAAGTTTGACTTTGGTCAAACTAATCAACTTGGTGACCCAATCATGAGGCTTTTGGGTCCACTTGGACCCTAATGACATTACAAGGCTACGGGGTGGGGTCGACTTTAGGTTTTGAGGCATTAGGACCTCTTAGGGGAAGGTTTGACCTTTATTGACCTAAGGTTGACTTTGGTCAATTCGTCCCACTAGATTGACCTAGCCTTGAGTCTATCACTCATTTGCCTCTCTCTTAGGGTTAGGGAAGTGTTAATGATCTTACCTTGAGATGGTGAGTTCATGTGAGTGTGAATTGGCCTAGGTTGACTTGTGCACATTGGGGGTGCACATAGCAGTTTCCCTTAGTTCAAGCTGAGTTAGGGTTACACTAGGGCCTTCATGCACCACTCAAGCCCTAACCCTAACTTTAGGGGCCTAAAAGTGTGGGGCATGTTACAAATTCCAAAAAACAAAACAAAAATTTTGTCCTCGAAATTCAAGCTCGGGTCTACGGGTTTTCACAAGTGAAAAATATCAACTGGTAGGAGATTTAGTTTGTACCTGAGTTGAAGAGCTTCAGGTGTTTCTTCTGCATGAGGTCCAAGGGCTCGAAAGTGTGCTCCTCATGCCCATAATTTGATCACAGCACCTTGACAAAAAAGGACGCTCTTCTTCCGCAAAACATCATGCAGGTTCGCCAACTCTGGTTCGCGATACGGATTGACTCCAAACAAACTGACCGATCAGATGCAACCGGGCCCGAGGTAGAGGTAATATACTGCTCCGGCTGAAGTAATGCTTTCCAAAGTGAGGAGACATGAAATACATCATGCAGGTTTGCCAACTCTGGTGGTAACTCCATCCTGTATGCCAAGGGGCCGACCCACTCCAAGATCATCTAAGGCCCCATATTCCTAGGGCTGAGCTTCTTGTGTCTACGCACCCGCGAAACACCATGCATCAGACGTATCTTCGAAAACACCTTGTCCCCCCACCTGGAACTCTACCTTACGTTGTATCGCATCGTAATACTTCGCCTGCCGACTCTGAGCCTCTAACATCCTGTCTCTGATCATCCGAATGAGTGTGTTCGTGTCCTCGACATAATCTGACCCAAGCTCCTTCGGGTCCTCATCCTGAACCCAAGATAGCGGTGTTCGACACTTCCTCCATACAACACATCATAAGGATCCATGCCAATGCTGGCCTGATGGAAGTTGTTGTAAAAGAACTCAATCAATGGCAACAGCCGCTCCCAGGGCTTCCCCGTATCAAGTATACACAATCGCAGCAGATCCTCCATGGTCCTATTGGTCCGCTCCGTCTGCCCTTCAGTCTGTGGATGAAAGGCAATGCTAAATGCAAGCTAGGAACCTAAGTAATCCAACACCTCCCTCCATTCTTTGGAAGTAAATCGAATGTATCAATCTAATATAATCGTCTTGGGTACACCATGATACCTCACAAACTACTCCATGAACAGCCTCACCAATACACCAACTAGAGCATCCTTCTGGACCATGATGAACTTGGCTACCTTGGTCAATCGATCCACGATGACCCATATAGAATCATGTCCAGAGTGAGAGCGAGGCGACCCGTGTACAAAATCCATCGAAATATCCTCGAACTTCCACTCTGGCACTAGTAGTGGCTACAATAATCCTCCAAGGCTCTTGCACTCGGCCTTCACTCGTTTGCATGCCTCGCAGTGTGTCACAAAATCTACATTATCCCTCTTCATCCCAGGCCAATACATGTTCTTTCGCAGATCTGCCATCATCTTGGTGATCTCGGGGTGCACTGAATACCGTGTACAATGTACCTCCCTGAGTATGTCTCCCCGGATCCTACCTACCGCGGGTATATAAACACGGCCCCGGAAATGAATGAGCCCACCACGTAGTGAATACTCCTCTGACTTTCCCTCTCCTAAGGATCTAAATATAGGCTCCAGTGCTACATCCTTCCTCTGCTCTACCCTGATGCGGTCTCTGATATCGCACTCTATGCTCAGATCTGCCATGTACACCGCATAAATCTCTGGATCAGCCATCGACACCATAGTAATCTGCATGTCTTCCATCATCCGCACTATCTCCATGGCCATCACCTAGAAAACCGGTCCAGTAGTGTGAGCTCTCTTGCTCAAAGCATCTGCTACGGTGTTCGCCTTCCTCGGGTGATAGTTTATGGTATAATCATAGTCGCAGAGGAACTCTAACCACCTCCTGCGGGTTAATGTACTTGAGGTTCTTGTGATCCAAGAAGATGTCACAATGAACCCCATACAGGTAGTGCCTCAAGACCTTCAAGATGAAGACTACAGCCCGAGCTCCAAATTATGAACTGGGTAGTTCTGCTCGTGCTTCTTTAGTTGCCTTGACACATAAGCTATGACATGCCTGTGCTGCATCAGTACAACACTCATGCCCTGGTATGACGCATCTGTATAAATCTGGAATACTTCCTTTCCCGAAGAAAGGGCAAGGATGAGAGCGGAGGTGATTCTACCCTTCAGCTTCTGAAATACGGACTCGCACTACTCAGTCTAAGTGAACGTCGTGTACTTCTTCATCAAAGATGTGAGGGGAAGTGCTATCTTCGAAAAACCCTACAAAAACTTGCGGTAGTAGCTTGCAAGTCCAAGGAAGCTCTGACTATCAGAAGCCGTCGTTGGCTGCGGCCAATACCTGACTGCCTGCACCCCTACCGGGTCCACTGCCAACCCAGCTCCACTGATAATGTGCCTGAGGAATGCCACCTCTTGCAACAAAAATTGGCACTTTGAAAACTTCACATATAGCTGGTGCTCCTGTAAGGCACCATTTTTTTTTTGCTACGCTACCGGGTCTTACGCCCAGAATCACCATATTGTGGTGACCCCAACACTCGGGGAGGTGGTCACTATAAAACGCCGATCTTACTGGCATTAGTGATCACCAAAGAAGTAGAAGTAATAACTAAGACAATTATAATCAAGTCAACCAAAATCACATCAAATATATATAAGAGCATGAAAATCACAGAAAGTCCACATGATATAGAAGTACTGAAACCAAACGGAAGTGTAGAAATAAAAACTGGCTCATGCCCGATACATCATGACCTCACTACAACACTCTTGCAGAAGCTAAGTAAAACTAACGCTCACGGAGCCAGAGGCTGGTTCTCCTGTGCTAGACTGGCCCACATCCATGTGCACCATACTCCGTCAGTGTTGTATCTCTTGCTGCTACTCCCTGTCCCCCATCCGGAGCCCCTGAAATGTTTGGTCCACCGACCATTAGTCAAAAATACTAAGCCTGATTTCTCCCACCCCTCCCCCAGTGGCTCCCAGGCACCGTGCGGGAGGAATGAAAGGAATGCTTATGAAGGTGGAGAGTACAAACAAGGCAGGTGACGACTAACCTAGCTAGAGTATGAGTAAACAAACTATATCAATGAAGCAGTAATGTAAACAAGTAAAGTACAGAGCAGTAAATGTAAGAAAAGTAAAGAGAACAAGATATATTTAAAGGTAACCTTATTTTATAAGAATGCTCATACAAACTTATAAATCAAGGAGTCATTTTTCAAGGACTATCGTATAAAAAATCCCATACAAATTTATACAATATGGGTAGGGGTTTAAATGCACTGATGACATGATATGCTATGTTATGCTGGTTTAATGTTATGTCCATACAAGTGCAACACACACACTCGACTCTATGCGCACAGACCTTTAGTTCCCGATTTTGGAAGCTAGCTTTAGTCCCAAGAGCCTCTATAGTGGCCAACGGAGACAGTGGGTTGGGCAACACCATTCCTAGGCGGTTATTCACACTACCAGACCTAGCCCTTACGTACAATTATGAAGGACACACCAGAGTCATCACGTACTAATGCTAGAAAACCCGCCAGTCTTTTCCTTGGCTAAGTGTAAACCACACCCGCCGAGTCATCGTATCAACGTCGGTGTGAACGACCGTAAAATACCAAAGATCCACCACCTTATGCACATGCATCCATGAATTCCCGAGCCCTCAACTCCCTTGACTAACCTGTCTGTTACAATTACCTTCCGAGTCTTCGTCTCGCCGGGCTAACTTGCCCATTTTCACAACCACCGAGCCTACCTCTCGGACAACCCAACAAAGCTAACCTCCGGAGTCATCGGGGTGAGTGAAGGTGAAGCCCTAATTTTACTAATTGCTCTTAAACATTTTATCTTACGGTTTAAGTTTAACCTTGGACTGCCCAGGGCATTCCCTGGGAAGGACTCTCGAGGGCAATAGGAACTACGATGGGCTGAATCCAAATCTCCCTTTCTCAAGGTACTTATTATTGTTAGTAACTACCCATGTCCAAACCCTCTTGGCATTACACTTGAACTAACCCTAAGTGTATTTATACTCTTTCTCCAGGGAAAGACGATCCACCATCGAACCGAGCACAACCTTGTTTCTAGTCAACTAGGCTCTCACTACCTATCTTCCATTGGTGACCTTATCCATTCTCAACCAGACTAGGTACACCAACTATATCACCTTCCCATACAAAGTCCTACATGTTATCTTATTTCTACAGTTTTATTATGTGTAGACCTAATGAACTATATGATGTGCAAGAATGTTGACCTTTCAAATAGTCATCCAAATTACCTAAGATTATTATTGGGGGACTATCATGATACTTAATGAATAAATTCAGAAGATTGTAATTTTTCTACTTTATTTGGTATTTATTATATTTTATGTAAAATCAGGTCACTTATGCTTTTGAACACCAAGTACACTTTTCTGACTAGCTATGGTCTTAGCAACATTATGAAAATTTGATAACATCAAAATAACAATAAATATTAAAAATCTCAATTTTCCAAAAAGGTTTTTACCTTCAACAAATTATGGAACAAACTAGCATAATCTTAAATTAATTAGGGGAAAATTATAATCTGTCATCCAAAAATTATGAGAAAATTAGTAGATGATAAGTATGACCAGAAAAAGGCTACTGCCCATAATTTATAATTTTCCAACTCTAATTAATCACATATATGAATTATATTAAAATATTCAATAAATGGGTACTTATGAAGGAGCTTATGTGACAGTTCTTCCAATATATTCATAAAATATCACAGAGCATAACTATGTCCTCAAATGTTACTTGACCAAGTTTCATAATTTTCCAGTAAACAAATAACTCTATAATAATTATTTTGTGACTGAATCAACATTAGTGTTTGTGAATGAAGTACTGAAATTATCAATCCAAAATTCACAATAAAATTTTTATACAACAATATCATCTAATTAAGATCACTGCCTAAGTTTCATGAGTATCCAAATTGATTTGAGCATGTAATTTAATATTGGACCATAGTGCCATAAATTATCCTTAATTATTTAAAGAGGGTGTAAGTTCCTAAAAATCCTAAGACCATTTTCCAGATGCCCCAGGAACTCACCAACCAAGTTCCAAGACCATCCATGGACATACTATCCCATGTCTTTCACTAGGCCCCAAACCTCATCTCTATGGTCTACACTAGGGTCGTAGGGCATCTCTACCCCCAAACCACTGAAATTCCCTAGAGGGGGTGTTTTAGATGACTTTGACGCAGTGACCCAAGTTTCATCCCATTTGGATGAGGATTGGCCACTCAACCCATCAAATACACATTTGCCCTAATTTACCCTTAAGGGACCAAATTTTGGACACATCAATACCTAATCAATCAGCCCCAAATGGGCTAAGATTTTTACCACTTACCTATCATAACCCATAGGGTCATCCACCAAATTTTGGAGGGTTTTGAGGTCATTAGAACCCTTAATTAAATCATACATAATTTATTAAATGTTTTCTAAATTTATAGAAAATGTATTCCAAAAATTCCCATTTTTGTATATGTCTGAGATATAAATAAGAATGACCTATTATCCAAATTTCAAGGCATTTGGATGAGTAGTTTAGTGGGGGCACACAAGTTTGTGTCTGGTTAACCATAGGTATATCTTGCACCATTTGGTGTGATGTGGTCAGACTAGTGACCCAAATGTGTTAAAATTTATTTTAAAATAAAGTAGACTTCAAAGAATGCAAATTTCATGTTGACCATTTTTCCTCGAAACACCTCTAAGTATTTTTAATAATTAAATAAAAACACTGCCAAATTTGTGATAGATAATGAAAT
The DNA here is from genome assembly GCA_039513925.1 of Platanthera zijinensis. Lineage (NCBI taxonomy): Eukaryota > Viridiplantae > Streptophyta > Magnoliopsida > Asparagales > Orchidaceae > Platanthera > Platanthera zijinensis. The sequence continues at coordinate 9,995,384 of CM077091.1, forward strand.
AAAAAAAATAATAAACCCCTAATATTAAATCCAGCGCACGAATCTTAAAGCAAGAATCAACGGCATCCCATTGTCTTCTTCCTTGAGCCAACGACTCAGTTTGCCTCGCCATGGGACATTTTGAGAGGTGATTTCACGGCCACCTGAGCGCCTACCCGGCCAGCCAATGCCACAACCACCTTCGTTGAGGTGGTGGCCGGCGATAGGCGATGGTAGGTCGGCCGGAGGTGGCCGAAATCACATTTTAGGGATGGATTAAAAGCTTGAAAAATCCAAGCTTTCGGCCTACCCGATATAGGGCTAATTGGCCCCAAACCTTGCGGTCAGTAGATGTGGATCTATCCACTGAGAAAGAGGAAGAGGACAGGACCTTTTGGGAGGGCTGGAGCCTAACCGATCATCGGGTTGCCATTTTCGGTGGTGGCGCCGCTCGGTGCTCTGCAACTACACAACCAGATGCTTCGATTTCTTCAGGGAAAGAGTGGAAACGACTCCTCATAGCCTGGTGAAGCTTTTAAAATAATCAAAAGGGGGAGGGGAGGGGTCAAGCTTCAATGCACCATTAATGGCAATTTTTGAGAATTTCGGCCAACTAAATTCTCCTCCCCTAGCCACTGTCATGGCTGGTAAAAACCTTTGATCTCATCCTAACTGACCAGGGAAGATGAATCAAGCCATTGGAATTGAGTGGAAAGGCCTTTGGCCTTCCTTGGCCATGAATGGCCTCTTTCTCCTCACTTTTTCTCTCCTCCATTAAAGGGGAAGTGGAGCTTTCTCTATCCTAGTCACTATTTCCAGAAAATGAATGGCTAAATATGGAATTATAAACCTCATGAGGCTAGTGGGCCACCTCAACTGGGCCTAGCCCAAGTGGGTTGGGCTTGAGCTAGCCTTTTCTCCACTTTTTTGGCTTGGAAAACCCTAGCTATTTAAGACCAACCCTAGGTCATTTTGGGTGATTTGACTAACCCAATGGGGTGTAAATGATCCCATTGACATTACCCTAGTCCACTTGTGGCTTGGTGTATCTCAATTAGATAAACTTTGGGCAATTTGACCTAATTAGGGTTTAGGTTCACTTTGGTCAACTTGACCACTTGAATTGACCTCAATGAGTCCTTGGTGACCCATTGGCCACTCCTAAGGTCTAAAAAGGGTTGGGTAGATTTGTTTTGGCACCTTAGAGGCCACTTGACCCTTAATTATGACACTTTGATCATTTTAAGGCTAGGGTTGACTTTGGTTAACTTGACCTCTTTAGTTGACCCCAATGGGTCTTTAGTGACCCATTGGCCTCCCCTAGGGTTGGGAGTGCTATACTGGAGGTCATGGAATTAAGTTAAAGCACTAAAGTCAAATGCTAGGTTTGGTGATGAGGTTGTGCTATAGGCAGACCAAGGTGATTTCCACCTTCATGCCTTTGTTCACTTGGTCTTCTTGGGCTTCCTAGGGTTTTGTCATGACCTAGTCATGACAAAACCACTCTTAGGGGTCTAGTTGTTTGAGGGATGTTACAAATCCCAATACATAAAAATAAAAATTTCATCCCCAAAATTAAGGTTAGACCTACGGGGTTTCTACTAAAGTAAAAGTATGAAACATCCCTAGAAGATTGAAGGTATACCTGACTCGAAGAGATCTAGGTACCTCTGCTACATCAGGTCCCGTGGCTTCCAAGTGTGCTCCTCCTGCCCATGATTCCTCCACAGGACCTTCACCAATGGAACCTTCTTATGTCATAAGACCCGTACTACTGTATCATCGATCCTGACCTGCACCATGCTGACTGATCGATCAAAAGCCACCGGGCCATCTGTAGTGGAAATCAGCTGCTCAGGACGTAGTAGAGCCCTCTGAAGTGAAGAGACGTGGAAGACGTCGTGCAATCCCACTTACTCCAGCAGCAGCTCCAGTATGTAGGCCATGGGGCCGATCCGCTCCAGGATCCTGTATGGCCCCAGGTATCTCGAACTGAGCTTCTTCCGCCCGCGTACCCGCGAGACTCCATGCATCGGCCGTATCTTCAAGAAAACCTAATATCTCACCTGGAACTCCACCTGACGATGCTGCGCATCGTAGTATTTGGCATGTCTGCTCTGGACCTCCAGTATCCTATCCTGTTTCAATCTCACCTGAGCATCTGTTTCCTCCACGAACTCAGAGCCGAGTACATTTGGATACTCATCCTGGATCGAAGATAGTGGGGTACTGCAACTCCGTCCATACAATGCTTCGTACGGGGCCATGCCTATGCTGGACTGGTAACTAATGTTGTAGGAGAACTCGATCAGCGACAACATTATCTCATATGGCTCTCTACTGTCCAAAATGCATAAGCGTTAAAGATCCTCTAGTGTCCGGTTAGTGCGCTCCATCCGCCCGTCCGTTTGAGGGTGGAAGGTTGTGCTAAACGTCAACCGAGAGCCTAGGTAAGCCTGAACTAACCTCCACTCCTTGGACGTAAACCGTCCATACCAATCTGACATGATCGTCCTAGGCACTCCATGGTAGTGGACAAACTGCTCCACAAATCTCCGCACCAGATCATCGACTGGAGCATCCTTTCTAACGGGGATAAACCTGGCCACCTTCATCAATCTATCGACGATCACCCAGATCTAATCGTTCCCCGCATGAGACTGAGGTAGCCCATGTATGAACTCCATGACTATATCCTCAAACTTCCATTCCGGCACCGGAAGTGGCTGAAATAATCCGACCGGACACTTACACTCCGTCTTCATGAGATGGCAAGACTCGCAATGCGTCACAATGTATGTGATATCCTTCTTCATGCCCGACCAATACATAGTCCTCTTCAGATCCGCTGCAATCTTAGTGATCACCGGGTGCACTGAATATCTGCTATAGTGAGCCTCGATCATTATATCCTCCTGAATTTGGCCTCCAGCCGGTATATAAACTCGGCCTCTAAAGCACAGCAGCCCATCTCTCAGAGAGTAATCCCCTGCCGTTTCTTCCTCAAAGGCCCTGAAAATCAGCTCTATCCTCGCATCCAGCCTCTGCTCATCCCTGATATGATCCCAGATGTCCTTGGTAGCGCTCATCGATGTCAGGTACTCCTCATACAGCTCTAGATCATCCTCAAATACAAGAGATATCTACATCTCTCCCAACATCTGTACCAGCTCCATAGCTATCAGTTGAGGCCCTGCTCCTGATGTATTGGCTCTCCGACTTAGAGCGTTTCCTACCACGTTTGCCTTCCCGGGATTATAGTGCATGGTGTACTGATAGTTTGACAAAAACTCTACCCAGCGTCTTTGTCGGATGTTCAACTCTTTCTGTGTGTCCATGTACCTCAAGTTCTTGTGGTCCGAGAAGATATCACAGTGGACACCGTAGAGATAGTGCCGCCAGATAATCAGAGCAAAGATAACCACCTGAAGTTAGGGTTAGATCTGATATACTCTAGAGGGGGGGGGGGTGAATAGAGTATGTATGTATATTTAAAAACTTTTCCTGAACTATAAAGATTATACCTAAACTTAGATACTATATCACAGCATACCAAATTGAAATAAATGAAATCACAGAAAAGCTAAATAACACAACCACAGCAAGAACAAGAAGAAGAGGGCAACCAGACAACACAATAATTTATAGTGGTTCCCTAACCTGGGTACATCCACTCTTCTACCACCCTGGTAGGAATCCACTCAGGTTTTTGATCAGGTGACTGCCACCAATAAGCTTTTAGTAAGGTGCTCAAAAACCAAACCTCAAGTCTTTTGGTTAGGAGACGTGCAACCAGGAATCACTTTTGAAGGGAGTAGAGAACCCTTTTTATAGAGGGGGTGAGAGAGTGCTGGTGTCTTCTCTTTCTCAAATACAACTGAGAAGACTAGTGGAATTGATGTTAACAAAAAGCTCCCCCTAAAATATTGAGTTTGTTCATGGAGGAATGGAAAATTTTTCTTCAGGGTGATAGGCCTTCAAGCTTTCAACTTTAACCCGAAGAACTTCAGGAACTTCATGACAGATGTAGTATTGTTGTCCTACTGAAAGTTCCTTGAGAGTATGACTAGAAGAAGATTCTTGATTTGGATGGTTGTTCTTCTTCTTCAGAAAGATTGTTCTTCTTCTAGTCTAGCAGTTGTTGATTTCTTGACTGATCGATTCTCTATGTCTCAAGAATTCTGTATGTCTCTTAGATTGTGTATCTTGGAAGAAAGAGAACTTCTCGTTTTTATATTTTCCATGTGGAAGTCCTTTTGAATTTTGAAATTCTTCCTGTAATTAATGCTGACGACCTTGGAATAATTTGACATTGATTTGTTTCCCCAACTGTCCCTTAGAAAAACAGCAGGCAATAATCCTGATGAAGACCGTAATTAATGCTCTTGTCTAACGGTAATATTCAGAAAAAATTAGAGCATTAATTATTCAGGAATCATTGCCACATAATAAGGATAAAAGAGGAAAACAGCCAAGAATGGATTCGTCGACCTGAGTCCACAGTTCGTCGAGCTGAGAATAGTTGTTCGTCGAGCTGAGATCCAAGATCGTCGACCTCTGAATGCTGCTTGATAACTTTCTTCTTCTGTGCATCAAGTTCGTCGAGCTGAGATCAAAGATTGTCGAGCTGAGCCCTGAGAACTGAGTTCGTCCAGTTGGTCCAAGATCGTCGAGCTGAGCTCAGAGATTTGTCTCTGAGTTCGTCGAGCTGAGCATGACTTTCGTCGACCGGAGATCGACGAAAGTAGAACTCTTTTTTCTAAGTCTTGAATTCTCTAAGTCTTGAGTCTCTGACTTTGTTGATGGTTGGTCCCTTGCATTGTTGACTCTAAGGACTTGACCTAGACTCTAGGACACAACCATGACCTTGGTCTATACATGTTGGGTCATGTCCTAACTTAGTGAACCTAGCCCAAATCCAACTAGGGATCCAACACCGCCCCCATGTCCAGGTCATGTGCTGGATAGTTTTGTTCATGTTTCTTCAACTGTCGGGAGGCGTAAGCTATCACGTGCCCATTCTGCATCAGAACGGCACCCATCCCCTAATATGATGCGTCCATATAAACCTGAAATCCTTCCTTCCCAAATGGAAGGGCAAGGATCGATGTCGAGGTAAGCCAAACCTTCAGCTCCTGGAAAGTAGTCTCGCATTGCGGCGTACAAACAAAAGGCGTCTCCTTCTTTGTTAGAGATGTGAGCGGGAGAGCAATCCGGGAGAATTCCTCTATGAACTTCTGGTATTGACCAGCAAGTCCTAGTAAACTCCTCACATCAGTGGCCGTCTTCAGCGATGGCCAATCTAGTACTGCCCGAACCTTTGTCGGGTCAACTGCCAGTCCTGCTCCACTTATAATATGGCCCAAGAAAGCCAACTCCTTCAGCCAAAACTGGCACTTATTGAACTTGGCGTACATACTGTACTCCCGAAGCCTCCCCAGAGTCAGTGCAAGATGACGTGCATGCTCCTCCTCGGTCCTCGAATAAATAAGGATGTCATCAATAAACACTATAATGAAGACGTCAAGATAGGCCTCGAATACCGGTTCATCATACTCATGAACTTGAATGGTGCATTCATGAACCCGAAGGGTTTCACAGTGAACTCATACAGCCCGTATCTACTGCTGAAGGCGGTCTTCAGGATGTCCTCCTCCTGAATCCGTAGCTGGTAGTATCCTGACCTCAGATCCAGCTTCGAAAACACGTGAGCTCACTCTATTTGGTCAAACAGCTCGTCAATCCTCGATAGAGAATATGTGTTTCTGACTGTTAGCCTGTTCAGTGCCCTGTAGTCCATGCACAGTTGGAGTGTCTCATCCTTCTTCTTCACGAACAGCACCAGAGCTCCCCAAGGGGAAGAGCTTGGCCGAACAAATCCGGCTTCTGCTAGCTCCTATAGCTGGCTTTGAAACTCCACCAACTCCTTCGGGGCCATCTGATAAGGAGCTCTGGATACCGGCTTAGCCCCCGACACGAGCTGTATCTGGAAATCCTTCTCTCAATGCGATGGCAATTCTGAAAACTTCTCTGGAAATATGTTAGCAAAGTCTTGCACCACCGGGATACTAGCAATGGAATCCTTGGCCTCGGCCATCTCAAACAGCACCTGATAGATCTCGTCTTCCTATAGATGGGCCTTGACGACTTGAATAGAAGAGAGTAGAAGGTGAGAAGCTAGGACAATACCTTCGAAGGTCGGGTAAGTGTCACCATATCTCAGCACGACCCTCCTTGCTGGGAAATTAATCTGTGCATAGTTACAGGTGAGCCATGTCATGCCCAGGATGAGATCAAAATCTGGCATCCTTAGGATTGTTGTCGGGGCCTTAAAGGTTGCACCATCAATGGTCACTCCCAGAATGCACTTGGCCGTAGACTGGATCTCCGTCCCGTTGAGGAGATGCACCCTCCTAAAGACTCCCTTGAGCTCTCAATCTGGTCCATGTCTCTGATAAACTACTCCGAGACAAAATTATGTGATGCTCCCGTGTCGAATAGGGTGTGGGCAGGCTTGCCACACACCATTACTACCCTTGAGTTAGTTAAGTTTTTCCTCTTAGATATCTAATTTCAGATTCTTCCTTAATTCTATAGTTCTATATCCATGTAATCTAGCTTCTAGAAAAGAAAGAAAACTTTAAATCACTGGTGTACCTGCTATCACCCGCTCTGGGTTCTGGGGCTGGGATAGATCCAAGGCATATACCTGACCTCTATCCTGTCTGTAGTATCCGCCCTAAAATCCATGTCCTCGGTCACATCCATGACCACCAAACTGCTGGGCAGGTGGAGCATCTTGAGGTGTTGGTGGAGGTGCTTCCCTCATAGGGCAGTTCCTTCGAATGTACCCCGGCTGGTTGCAATGAAAACACGTCGGTGCCTCCTCCACTGGCCTCGACATCTCCCGCATTTGCAAGGGATGAGGAGCTAACACCACCTGGTTCCTCTACTCCTTCATATCCTTCTGGTAGGGTTGATCCCCATTCCTCATTTCCTTTATGACATGACCTCTAGGTTGGTCTCTCCTGCCACCAATCACTGAGTCATTAGCTGGTCTGCCTCCAGCTTCTTGGCCCTCTCTAAGATCCTGGCAAAGCTCCTGTCAGAAATGAAGTTTAGGGCCTGCCTCATGTCATCGTGGAGGCCCTTATAGAACCTCTTTGCATAGCACACGTCGTCCAGCTGATATGAGTCCGCAAAGCGGGCTAGATGTGTGAACTCCCGGTATTATTCCAATGTCGTCCTGTTGCCCTGCCTCAACTACAGGAACCTGCCCTCCAACTCATCCCTCGCCGACTGTGGTACAAAATGCTCCAATAGAGCTGCTCTAAACACCTCCCATGAAATGTCCGCGCAATCCACTCTAGTAAAGTTGGTGTCTAATAGTGACTTCAACCATCTCTTCGCATGCGACTCCAAGCAGGAAACTACAAGGCTACTACCTCCTCCGTCGGGCATTGAATTCTAGCTAGCATCTTATAGATAATGTCCAGCCACTCCTCTGTACGGACAAATTACTCCATCTCGAGGTAGTATGGAGGAGAAAGCCCTTACAAGACGCTCAGCTAGTTAGCCCCGGAATTTGGATGAGGAGTCGGAGCCTCCTGAGCCCTAAAGGCCTCCAAGATGGCTGCCAGTGTCTGTCCCATCTTCGTATGCTAGAATGGAGTCGGAGCCAGTGGGGGTGGAATCGTGTTTTGTGCTTGAGGTGTTCCATGTTGACGGTTAGGGTTCGTCGAAGGCTACAAGGAAAATTCTAATAGTTAGTAGATGTACAAGTGGGGCTAAGGAAAAAGTGGACTTTTGTGTGTGATTCCCCTTATGAGCACACCATTGCTTCCCTGCTAGTTTGTCCTCAAACTAAGCTCGAGCGGGGTGTCCTAGGGTTTTGTGGACTTCTTATCTTCGGATCGAGGTTGCCTCTAATACCAGTTTGTAAGACCCCATTTTTTTTGCTACGCTATCGAGTCTTATGCCCAGAATCGCCGTATTGTGGTGACCCCAACACTCAGGGAGGTCATCACTACAAAACGTCGATCCTGCCGGCATTAGTGATCACCAAATAAGTAGAAGTAATAACTAAGACAATTATAATCAATTCCACCAAAATCACATCAAATATATATATAAGAGCATGAAAATCACAGCAAGTCCACATGATATAGAAGTACTGAAACCAAACAAAAGTGTATAAATAAAAACGGGCTCATGCCCCGTACATCATGACCTCATTACAACACTCCTTAGGAAGCTAAGTAAAACTAACACTCACGGAGCCATAGGTTGGTGCTCCTGTGTTAGACTGGCCCACCTCTATATACACCGTACTCGGTTGGTGTTATATCTCCTGCTACTGCTCCTTATCCCCCATCCGGAGCCCTTGAAATGTTTGGTCCACTGACTGTTAGTCAAAAAGACTAAGCCTGATTTCCCCCACCCCTCCCCCAGTGGCTCCTAGGCACCGTACCGGAGGAATGAAAGGAAATCTTATGAAGTTGGAGAGTACAAACAAGGCAGGTGACGACTAACCTACCAGGAGTATGAGTAAAAGAACTATAGCTATGAAGCAGTAATGTAAACAAGTAAAGTACAGAGCAGTAAATGTAAGAAGAGTAAAGAGAACAAGTTATATTTAAAGGTAACCTTAGTTTATAAGAATGCACATACAAACTTATAAATCAAAGAGTCGTTTTTAAAGGCCTATCATAAAAAAGTCTCCTATCAATTTATACAATAGGGGTAGGGGGTTTAAATGCATTGATGACATGATATGCTATGTTATGTTGGTTTAATGTTATGTTCATATAAGTGCAACACACACACCCGACTCTATGCGCATAGACCTTTAGTTCCCCGATATTGGAAGATAGCTTCACTCCCAGGAGCCTCTGTAGTTGCCAACGAAGACAGTGGGTTAGGCCACCCCATTCCTAGGCAAGTATTCACACTACCAGACCTAGCACTTATGTACGCCTCTGAAGGACACACCAGAGTCACCACGTATGCTGGCAAACTCGCCAGTCTTTTCCTTAGTTAAGTGTAAACCACACCCGCCGAGTCATCGTATCGACGTCGGTGTGAACGACCATCAAATACCGAAGACCCACCACCTTATGTACCTGCAACCATGAATTCCCGAGAGCTCGGCTCCCCGGGCTAACCTGTCTATTATAACTACCTTCTGAGCCTTTAGCTCGCTGGGCTAACTTGCCCATTTACACAACCACCGAGCCTACCGCTCGGACAACCCAACTAAGCTAATCTCCCGAGTCATCAGGGTGAGTTATGGTGAAGCCCTAGTTTTACTAATTGCTCTTAAACATTTTTGTCTTACGGTTTAAGGTTAACCTTTGACTGCCCAGGGTATTCCCCATGAAGGGCTCTCGAGGGCACTAGCAACTACGATGGGTTAAAGCCCAAAGCTCCCTTTCGCAAGGTACTTATTATTGTTGGTAACTACCCATGTCCAAACCATCTTGGCATTACACCTAAACTAACGCTAAGTGTATTTAGACTCTTTCTCCATGGAAAGACGATCTACCGTCGACCATGAGCACAACCTTGCCTCTAATCAACAAGGCCTTCACTACCTTCCTTCCATTGGTGACCTTAGCCATTCTCAACCAGACTAGGTACACCTATCTCACCTTCCCATACAAAGGCCTATATGTTATCTTATTTCTACAGTTTTATTATGTGCATACCTAATGAACTATATGATGTGCAAGAATGTTGACCTTACAAATAATCATCTAAATGATGTAAGATTATTATTGGGGGTCTATCATGATACTTAATGAATAAATCCAGAATATTGTAATTTTCCTACTTTATTTTGTATTTATTATATTTTCTCCAAAATCAGACCACTTATGCTTTTGAACACCAAGTACAAAATTATGACAATTTTATAACTTCAAAATAACAGTAAATAACAAAAATCCCAATTTTCCAAAAAGGTTTTGACCTTCAACAAATTATGGAATAAACTAGCATAATCTTAATTTAATTAGGGAAAAATTAGAATCTTCCCTTCAAAAATTATGAGAAAATTACTAGATGATAAGTATGACCAGGAAAAGGCTACTGTCCATAATTTATAATTTTCCAACTCTAATTTATCACATATATGAAATATATTAAAATATTCAATAAATGGGTACTTATAAAGGAGCCTATATGAAAGGTCTTCCAATATATTCATAAAAATTCACAGAGCATGACTATGTCCTTAAATGTTTCCTGACCATGTTTCATAATTATTCAATAAGCAAATAACTCTACAATAATTATTTTATGACTGAATATACCTTAGGGTTTTTGAATGAAGTACTAAAATTATCAATCAAAAATTCACAATAAAAATTCTAGGGAACAATATCATCTAATTAAGATCACTGTCTAAGTTTCATGAGTATCCAAATTCATTTGAGCATGCAATTAAATATTGGACCCAAGTGCCCTAAACTATTCATAATTATTTAAAGAGGGTGTAAGTTCTTAAAAATCCTAAGGCCATTTTCCAGAGCCTATTTTTGCCCTAGGAACTCACCAATCAAGTTCCAAGACAATCCATGGACATACTATCCCATGTCTTTCACTAGGCCCCAAACCTCATCTCTAGGGCCTACACAAGAGTCTTAGGGTATATCTACCCCTAACCACTCAAATTCCCCGAAGGGGGTGTTTTAGATGACTTTGAGGTTGTGGCCCAAGTTTCATCCCTTTTGGATGAGGATTGGCAACTCAACCCATCAAATACACATTTGCAGTAATTTATCCTTAAGGGACCAAATTTTGGTCACATCAATACCTAATCAAATCAGCCCAAAATGGGTTGATATTTTTACTAGTGACCTATCATAACCCTAAGGGTCATCCACCAAACTTTTGGAGTGTTTTGAGGTCATTAGCCCTTTAATTAAATCATACATGATTTATTAAATGTTTTTTAAAACTATAGAAAAATGTATTCCAAAAATTCCCATTTTTGGATATGTCTGAGATATAGATGAGACTGACCTATGATACAAATTTCAAGGCATTTGGATGAGTAGTTTAGTGGGGCACATAAGTTTGTGTTTGGTTAACCCTAGGTATAGCTTGCACCATTTGGTGTGTTGTGGTCAGACCAGTGACCCAAATTAGTTCAAATTAATTTTAAAATAAATTAGACTTAAAGGGATAAGAATTTCATGTGGATCATTTTTTCAGGAAACTTCTCTAAGTATTTTTAATAATTAAATCAAAACATTGCCAAATATGTGACATATAATTAAATAAATGAAATAATAAACCCTTATTATTAAATCCAGCTCACGAATCTTAAAGCCAGAATCAACGACATCCCATCGTATTCTTCCTTGAGCCAACAACTCAAATTGCCTCTCCCTGGGCTATTTTGAGAGGTCATTTCCCGGCCACCTAAGATCCTCCCCGGCTGGCCAATGCCACCACTACCTTCGTTGAGGTGGTGGCTGATGATAGGCGGTGGTAGGCCGGCCGGAGGTGGCCGAAATTCCATTTTAGGGATGGATGAAAAGCTTGAAAAAACCAAGATTTTGGCCTAATCGATATAGGGCCAATTGGCCCCAAACCCTGCGGCCAGTAGATGTGGATCTATCCACTGAGAAAGAGGAAGAGGACAGGACCTTTTGGGGGGCTGGAGCCTAGCCGATCGTCGGGCTGCCATTGCTAGTGGTGGCGCCACTCGGTGCTCTACAACTACACAGCCAGATGCTTCGATTTCTTCAGGGAAAGAGTGGAAATGACTCCTCACAGCCTAGTGAAGGTTTTAAAATAATCAAAAAGTCGGGGAGGGGTCAAGCTTCAACGCACCATTAATGGCCATTTTTGAGAATTTTGGCCAACTGAATTCTCCTCCCCTAGCAACTGTCATGGCTGGGAAAAACCTTTGATCTTCTCCTAACTGACCAGGGAAGATGAATCAAGCCATTAGAATTAAGTGGAGAGGCCTTTAGCCTTCCTTGGCCATGAATGGCCTCTTTCTCCTCACTTTCTCTCTCCTCCATTAAAGGGGAAGTGGTGCTTTCTCTCTCCTAGTCACTATTTCCAGAAAATGAATGTCTAATTATGGAATTATAAACCTCATGAGGCTAGTGGGCCACCTCAATTGGGTCTAGCCAAAGTGGGTTGGGCTTGAGCTAGCCTTTTCTCCACTTTTTGGGCTTGGCTAACCCTAGCCATTTAAGCCCACCCCTAGGTAATTTTGGGTGATGTGACTGACCCAATGGGGTGTAAATGATCCCATTGACGTCACCCTAGTCCACATGTGGCTTGGTGTAGCCCAATTAGGTTAAATTTGGCCAATTTGACCTAATTAGGGTTTGGGTTGACTTTGGTCAGCTTGACCTCTTAGGTTGACCCCAATGGATCCTTGGTGACCCATTAGCCTCCCCTAAGGTCTAGGAATTGTTGAGTAGGGTTGGTTTGGCACCTTGGAGGCCACTTGACCCTTAATTTGAGCACTTTGACCATTTTAGGGCTAGAGTTGACTTTGGTCAACTTGACCTCTTTAGTTGACACCAATGGCTCCTTAGTGACCCATTAGCCACCCCTAGGGTTGGGAGTGCTATGGTGGGGTCATGGAATTAACTTAAAGCCATAAAGTCAAACCCTAGGTTTGGTGATGAGGTTGTGTTATAGGCAGACCAAGGTGATTTCCTCCTCCATGCCTTTGTTCACTTGGTCTTCTTGGGATTCCTAGGGTTTTTTCATAACCTAGTCATGACAAAACCACTCTTAGGGGTCTAGTTATTTGAGGGATGTTACAGCTCTCGTAGCTTCCCGAAGACTAATGCCAAGTGATGGGCATGGTCCTCCTCGGTCCTGGAGTAGACTAAGATATCGTCTATAAAGATTATGACGAACTCATACAGGAACGACTCAAACACCTGGTTCATCAAACTCATGAATTCGAAGGGGGAATTCGTGATCCTGAAGGGCATCACTGTGTACTCAAACAAGTCGTAGCATGAGCTGAATGCCATCTTCGGTATATCCTCCTCCTGAATCCGCAGCAGATTGTAGCCTGACCAAAGGTCAAGCTTAGAGAACCAGTGTACTCCCTCTAGCTGATCAAACAGCTCGTTAATCCTTGGTAATGGATAAGTATTCCGCACTGTCAATCGGTTGAGCTCTCGATAATCAATGCAAAGTCGAAGTGTTTTGTCCTTCTTCTTTACGAATAAGACGGGAGCTCCCCATGGTGAAGAACTCGCTCTAATAAATCCTTCATCCACCAGCTCCCATAGCCGAGTCCGGAATTCCGCAAGCTCCTTTGGTTCCATCCGGTAAGATGCCCGAGAGACGGGCCTCGCATCGGGTACTAACTGTATTTGGAATTCTACCCCTCTATGCTGGGGTAGTCCGGGCAACTTCTCTGGAAATATGTCAGGGAAATCCCGAACCACCAGAATATCACCAATGGAGGCATCAGCTTCTGCCATCTCGAAACAAACCATATATACCTCATCTTTCTGCTCATGGGCCTTAACAGTTTGTACAGATGATAATAATAATCGGGAGATAGGCATAATACCTTCAAAGACCACCTCCGAGTTTCTTCGTTTCAATGTGATCCTCTTAGATGGGCAGTTAATCTTGGTATGGTGCCAGTTTAGCTACGTCATGCCCAGAATCAGATCATAGTATGGTAGCGGTAAGATTGTCGCTGGCTTGTCAAACAGCTTCCCGCCAATGTCTACAAACATATTGCACTTTGCAGTAGACTGCACCTCTGATCCGTCTGGAAGTCGGACTATCCTGAGGAGTCTGGGGAAACGTTGGCATCCATCCAAATCCTTCACGAAGTATTCCGAGACGAAAGAGTGTGATGCTACCGTTTCAAATAGGGTTAGGGCGGGCTTACCACACACATGTACTATGCCTGAGGTTGTTTGTTTCGATTTTTATCAACTATCTATATAAAGGGTTACTAAGATACTAAATAAACATTTCAAAGTACAAAATTGTAAAGTACCTAGATGACCTCCTCAGTTTCTTAGGCTGGGAAAGATCTAGTGCATACATCTGCTCGTCCTTCGACTGCCACCGAGAGGTCCTCGCCTACGACCTTGTCCTCGACCTCTACCCCGTTATGTTGGAGGGACTGCTAGAGGTGGAGAAGGTGGAGAGAAAAGCTGAGGTTAGTGGGATCTGATTTGCCTATGCTGGTGATATATAAAGTATACCTCTGGAGGGCATCCTCTATCATCAAATCTCCGCGGCTCCTGGATATGTGGTGGTAGGGCTGGAACTACAGAAAGGTCGTTGTTCTGGCCAGAAACTAGGAAGGGGACGTCCTCTACCTCCCTTGTGACTCATGAACCTGCCCCGTTGCGGCCCTCTATTACTCTCACCATGATACATCTCCTCAGTCGGTCTCTTCCCTCTGCCCTTCACCATAAGTTGATCCACCTCCCACTTCTTTGTTATCTCTATAATCTTTGCCAAACTTGCCTCCGAGAAGAACAGAAGATCCTGCCTGAGCGAGTCCTAAAGTCCCCTATAAAATTTCTTTGCATAGTCCTTCTCACTCAGGGGACTAGCGAATCCTGGCAAGTGTGAAAACTCCCGCTGGTACTCTAGCTCCGAATGGTTTCCCTATCTGAGGTATAGAAACCGATCCTCCAGCGCATATATATCCATCATGGATACAAAATGCTCAAACAAGGCCTCTTTAAACTGATAACAGCTGATCTGGGAATATTCATAATAAGTAAAGGTGGAGTCCATGAGGGAATTCCACCACCTCTTGGCATGGCCCGCTAGTGCCGTAACTGCCAAGGCTACTGCCTGGTTTCCCGGGCAAAGGATCCTCGCTAACATCTCCTGGATAGTGTCCAGCCACTCTCCATCTTGTCTGTCATCTCTGTCCTATAGTAAGTCAGAGGGGAGAGGTCTCGAAAGGTAGTAGGCTAGTTTGAGCTCGGGTTCGGCTGCAGTGTCGGAACCTGTTAAGCTCTAAAGGCATCCAAGGTGTCCATGAGAGTCTGGCCCAACTTTGTCTGCTGAAAAGGAACAGCAGTTGGTAAAAGGGGAGCCATAGCCTTCAATTTGAAACACTTCAATAGTCAAATAAGGCTGGCCTCATCCCATTTATGTGGATAAAAGGTGTGATTTTCTCGCATGGGCACACCATAGCTTCCGCTGCTTAGTTTATCCGCAAACTGAAGCTTGAGCAGGGTGACCCAGTGGTTTGTTGACTTTTTTCGCTTATGATTGTGGTACGGTGGTACCAACTATAAAGTCCCTCACCTCGGGAATTTGGCACGACGGAGGAGAGATTTTATGCCCAAAACTATCGCCTTACAAAGACACCAACTACGAGTTAGTTGCCACCACAAGACAACGACCCTGCCGGCAAGTACGATCATTCACACAGCCAACAAAAGAAGAAGTAAATCCACACACCATAATATATATATAATAAATATCAAATCAAAGGTCCACATGATATAAATCAAAGAGTAATAGGGCTTATGCCCAGTACATAGCCATCATTAAAATATAACTCTCTCTCTCTCTCAACTAACAACGAGGAAGCTAAACTATATGATTGTCAACCTGACGTCGGGTAGTGTTTGTGGTAGTGTGCGGCTCCAGCACCTCAGATCCAAGAGTCTCAATCTCTGGCTCCGCCTGGTCGAACTGCAGCGACGTCTCCACGTGTCCCTAAAATGATGTGGTGAAACGACCGTCAGTCAAACTAGACTCAGCTGCTTCATCCCCGCCTCACCCCCGTGACTCCTAGGCACCACACGGGAGGAAGAAAATGGAGGACCAAAGCAGAATATATAAGCAGGTGACAATGGTGTATATATATATAATTCTCTAGCAGTTCTATATCAATATTTTCAGTAAAGAAGAGTAACAATTAGTATAGTATAAAAGTACAGTAAGAGGAGCTAAGTTAAACAAGTAAAGTAAAATAACTACACTACCATCACAGAAGCGTACCCTAACTTATATGAATGCTCATACAAATATATAAGTTAAGGTTTCAGAAAAATTAACTCATCATATAAAAGAACCCATAATAATTTATATGATGAGGATCTGTAAGTGCGTATGCAATGCCATGTTATACATTGCAATGATTATACAACTCATACACATGACTCTATGTACAGACCTTTCATGCATCCCCACTTTTTGGAGGTGGCAAACCTCTCAAGTACCAACTGTCGTGGCTCACTAGTGTAGTGGAGCTGGTGTATCCACTCCTAGGCAGGCAGACACACTACCGAGCCTAGACCTCTCGTACGCCTCAATGCTAAGAACATAACAGCAGAGCACCTGCATACTCTTGCTGGCAACTACCAGTCTTCTATGGTCGGGTGTGCTCTTAGGGGACAGTCTTCTAGACCTTGGTATAAACATCCTACTGGTCTCCCCAAAGGTCTACACTCTGCACCAAAGTCATCGAACTTCCATCGATGTGTCGATTGAACCAGTACCGAGTGACCCACCACATAAGCAGAAACCAATTATAACAATGCCCTCCCGAGCCCCTAGCTCGCAGGACTAACCCGTCCTGATATCAACCAACCACCCGAGCCTCCAGCTAGTAGGACCAACAATCCCTATATCACTCTAACACAAACATGGGTGAGATCGCTATAACATTCCTTAATCCTATTAGACTACTCTTGTCTAACTTTCGGATTATTTAGCGATTTATGATTAACCCGGGACTTCTCGAGGTCTACCTTGTTAGGGGTTCACAGCGGTACTAGGAACTATGATGTGCTGAACCTCATCGTTCTCTTTCTCAAGGCACTTAGTATAGTTATACTGCCCTTAACCAAACTCACTCCTAGGGTTACTAAGTGTTTGACCTCTCCAAAACAGCAACTGCTGAAAACAATAATTTTCCAAAATTGCTAAATGCAGACTATATGATCTTGTATGTGTGTATGAATAGGAATCCTCCAAATTCTTGATCCTAGGGCTTAAGATTGTTTTTTGGGACCCATCATGACATCTTAGACCGAATTCCAGAGATTTATAATTTTCCTAAAATAATTAGCAATTATTATAATTTACCCAAATAATTGCTACATGTGATTTCGAACATGCAGTGTAACTTTCTATATTCAAACCAGCAATATAAAATTATCCTAATGTCATCTTAAGTAATAATGGCTCTGGACCAAATTTCACATAATTCCAATAATATTTTATATTTAATTTCCAATTACCAAAATCTGATTCACTAGGTCAAGTTACACATGAAGTACTATAAACATTTCTCAAATAATTTCAGAAAAATTACTGAAGGTTACAAATGGTAAATAATTATTTATTCCAAAATTTTATAATTTTATAACTCAGTTAAAGAACAATTATCTCAATAATATAGAAGGGACAAAAATGGTAATTATAACTGCAACCCTTAGATTATGATCTTCAAAAATTCCAAATAATTTAACTAGTGTTTATAATAATAAATACTTGCTATTGGCATGGTTTCATAATTTTTGCAACTATTTTAGTCACCCTAATTTCACTAATACATTTGCATAACAAAAATACTAATTTATTCATTTACTAAGTAAATCAACTCCAAATGCTCTAAACCTTCATGAGAAGGTGTGCTTTCACTAAATAATTGTATGTATAAAATTTCACTATATTTGACCAAGCCAATCTTGTTAAATTCACAAGATATGCCTTTTTGACTAAATGCACACCACATCACACACAACATGACAACTTGCAAGTGGGTTTCACTAACCTACATGGGTCTAAAGGACCTGAAATTTTTACCATTGCCTTATACCTCACTAATGGACTTCTCACCTAACTTTGGGGTTAAAATATTTAATTTTCATCAAAATATTTCTTATTTATGAAAGATCATATTTTACCTAAAACTATAGAAAAAGTTGTTCCATAAATTTCCATTTTTGGACTGTAGATGTATCTATGGTATATTCTGACATTACCCAAATTTCCAGTCAATATGCTTAGCTAATTAAAATTTATTAAGGATATAGTGACTGTCCTACCCTAAGGACCAGTCCCACAAGAACTGCGCTACAGGGATCTACAGTGTTCCAATGACCTGATTTAAATTTCTAATTAACGTAGACTCATAGTACTACCTTTTTTTTATGTTGGGCACTTATCTTGGTTCAGCCCCTAAAGGCTTTCTTTTCCTGATTTAATAAGGTTCACAGTAAAGGGAATAAATAACACTTTTATAATAATAATAATAATAATAATAACTTTTATGACAGATCAATCAAACGGCCTATGCATTGTCTTCCTCCTCCTGCCGGCAGCCAAGATTCACCCAACCTGGATGGTTTTCCACAGCCATTTACCAGCGACCTAGCCTCCTCCCTGGCCGGCCACCACCACCACCACCTCCGTTGAGGTCGGGGCTACCGCCGGAGGGGAGGATTCCGACGAACCCGAGAGGAAGCCAAACATGGTTTTTCCATGGATTTCAAAATTGGATTCGGCTCGATTGAGCTCGACCTCAAGTCCTATTGATCTAGAAAGCTAAAACAAGGGGAGAGGAGAAGAAACATGCCTGATTTCGGGCTTGGATGCGGCTACTCCGGCAGGTGGCCATGGTTTATAGCATTTTCCGGAGAACCTCTCCCGATCTTAATTCTCCACCAAACTTTTCCATCCAAAAGTCGATCTCAACTGCTTGAGGGATTTTGAAGGTGATGAAAGGGTCGAATTGAGCTTTAAAAGGCCACTATATAGGAGATCCATGAATGAGAGGTGGTAGATCATGACCATTAATGACCCTCCTTGATGGTGACTGACCTTGAACTATTGGAAACTCCTCTTCATCACGGGATATGAAAGGAGGGGTTGAGGAAGGAGAAGGGAGTGTCACTTGGCCTCCCTCCATTATTCCCCTCCTCCAAATGAAAGTTCTCACTTAATTACCTCCATTAAACCCTAATTAAATCACCTAATTTAGATTAAACAAATTTGATAAACTTAGGGGGCCTTAGGTTGGGACTTGGGCAAGGCCTTAGCCCACTTGAATTGACTTGGCCTCTCATTTAGCCTTTAGAGGTTAATTTGACCATGGTTGACTTTTGTGTTGACTTTGGTCAAGTTGATGAGTTGACTGGTCCAAGGGGTGTGTCTTGTGTCCCTTGACACCACCCAATGTTAATTGGGTCATGGTGATGCCCCAATTGGGCCCACATTGCCAAATAGCGTGATTTTGACCTAAATAGGGCCAAGTTTGACTTTTGTCAAACTGGTCAACTTGGTGACCCCATGATGGGGTTTTGGGTCCACTTGACCCCTAATGAAAATACTATGCTAAGGGTGGCGTCTACTTTAGGTTTTTAGGCCATTGGGACCTCTTAGGGGAAGTTTGACCTATATTGACCTAGAGTTGACTTTGGTCAATTTGGCCCACTAGATTGACCTAGCCTTGAGTCCATTGCTCAGGTTCTTCTCTCTTAGGGTTAGGGAAGTGTTAGTGAGCTTACCTTGAGGTGGTGAGTTCATATGAGTGTGAATTGGCCTAAGTTGACTTGTGCACATTGGGGGTGCACATAACAGTTTCCCTAAGTTCAAGATGAGTTAGGGTCACACTAGGGCCTTCTGCACCACTCAAGCCCTAACCCTAACTTTAGGGGGCCTAGAAGTGTGGGAGATCTTATATCCCAAGCAGACAAGATAAAAGTCCTAGATTGACTCCACTTCTCAAAGTCTGGTCTGGTCTCCATTTCTTCTCTATATATTTTCTTGTTGAGACTTATTTTTTGTTCTTCTTCAGCAACAGACTTTCCTTTTGCACTAGCAATTTGGGCAGCAGTGGGGCTGAATGAGGGAATTTCTACAACATTTGAAGGTTTAGCCCACTGAGCAGCACTTTGATCATCATATTGACCATAATCACCATACTGTACTTCATACAGTCCTTCTAGAATAACAGAAATATTGTCATATGTATGTTGCTCAAGTCCCAATAAACCTCTGATTATATTGGTAACCCAGACAACATTTTTAGTGTTATCCTTAATCATTGCTTTCTTCCCCTTTATGACTTCTTCACATACAGTTGTTGTCAGGGAGTTCTTGACTGCAGAGAGTCTTTCATCTAGAAAGGTTACTCCCTTAGTAACATGGTTCTTAACTTCTAGCATGTGGTCATCCAGAATTTGAGTATAGGAATCCATCCTTCTTTTATGAGTTGTCCTGTATGCTTGCATCAGCTTTTACTGTACATTGTGAACCACTTCCAAATTGCTTGTTATTCTGTTCTGATTTTCCAGGACATCATTCTGAGTTTGTCTTATTTCAGCCAACTTACTTTCAGTAAAGGTTAACAGCAGGAGCAACTCTCATGAAGAATACAACTATGTTAGCTTTGAGCAAGTTGACTTCAAACCTGATTGACTTGATCTCAGTGGAAAGATCTTGTCTAACTTCCTTGAGAGAGTTATCAATGTAGTGCTCCAACTGTCTCATTTGATCATCAATCACACCCTTCAATTGAGAAAGGAAGGAGGTGATATCTCTTCAGCTTGATGAGATGTTCTTGCTTCACAGACATCTTCATCCATGACCCTTGCAAAAACTCTTTCTTCTAAGTCAGCCATCATATATTTTGAAGAATGTGCATCCACAGGTACATCTGCAACATCATGTCCCTTGTTAGGCTCAAGGGATTCAATGTTATACACTATACTTAGAGTAGGGAGTTCAAAGTAAATCTCCCCCTCATCTTCAGCCTTGTCCTTAAGGACATCTTGGTCTTCTGCATTCCCCATGGGAATTTGTTACTCCGAATTGGTTGTGACTTGAGCATCTTCCATATCCTCTCAAGGACTTGCTCCCCCTCAACTTGAGGATAGAATAGAATAACTTCAGGACCCTCTGGAGTTTGTGCAATACTTTTCTACAGATTCTCAATGAAGGAGTCTAGTTGTTCTTGAACTAATTGGATAGTCTCTCCCTCAATAAGGACAAGTGTCTGGGAAGTCTCCCCCTACACTTCTGTAACCATCTGGGATGTTTCTCCATCAACATATGCACAAATATTTTCTATTTATTGTCCAATCAGTAATTCCAGAGCTTCAGATGGAATCTCTTCCGATTTAGTTCCACTCAATTGATTCCTTGCTGCAGGTTCAGAGGAAATTGAAACCTGAGCACTGATATCCCTTCTAGTTTACTCTGTAAATTCAGATAGTTTGGGATCATGTGGCTCTTCCTCACTTTTCTCACAAGAGCTGCTATCTATGCTGTCTTCAATAGCTAGGACTGCTTTCTTTTTCTTCTTTTCTACAGTCTATTGATGTGGCAACAGAACTCTGTCCCACCTATCAAGCATCTTTGAGTCCATTCTCCTCATGTGAAGGATTTTTGTTCCCAACCTCATGTTTAGAATCCCTGGAATTGTGTTGTGCAGATATAGAGATAGAATCCTTCCCAGGTTTGGCTCTGGGATGCATTTTACTATTCTTTCAAAAAGTATCTTTCCCCAGTCTATTTTCTTAGAAAGAATTATTCTTGTCATCAACCCGAAAATCTTCTTGGATATCTTATCATGAGATCCAGTCTTGCACAACAGATCCTTCCCAACAACATCTGCTAGAAATTTTCCTTTTAGGTTCAGCTTTTTTCTCAAAATTGATCATGTGGAGTGCTTTGATAGTCCACACCACTTCAGGGCAGATCTGACATTAGTTTGGTACAGTTCTTCTTCTTCATCTGATGGACTGAACTTGGGCAGTTCCAGTGCCTTGCTCAATCATTTGGGGGTAATCTTGACCTTATTTCTGCTGATGGATGACCATATTTTAGTAGAGTACGAGTCAACCTTAGCGTTCGAATATAACTCAAGCACTTCCCTCTTTCATAGAAGACTCGGCTGTTAAAGAACGTGTTCTAGGCCTGCGACCTATAGGAAGTGGAGAACTAGCTGAAATTCCTCTGGTGCATCCTTGAACCCATTTCTCACTAACTCTGATCTCTCGAATAGGAAATCTAATCCTCTCGACACCATTGCTTCTATGAATTTCTATAGATTTTTCGACCTTTCGTCATTTTGTCGCAGGGGGCAGAGAAGGGCAAGGAATAATGTATTTTGTTCTAAGCACACACCCTTCTATTTATACTAATCCTTATTTGAGAATGTGGACAGGCGCATACCTGCTGTTAGAATAACGAAGTGATCAACGACTGAGATTAATCCCGAGAGATAGACACAAAATGATGTCCTTGAGAGAATGCGTTGAGTAGACTCGACACACTCGACGCTCTCGACACTCTTGACACTTGAAGTTATCTCGATGCACTCGACGCCTAGAAACTTGAACTCAACGGACTTGAAGCATGATATTGTCTCGACGCACTCAACTCCCAAGCACTTAGACTCAGCGCACTTAATGCTTGGACACTTAGTCCATAATCCTTTGTTATCTAATAGGAAATCATACCACCTGCTACAATAGAAGAAGTGCATTAAGAGCTACTGAAGCTGAAAGATGTAAGTTGTCTACCTAAATCACCTAGAGGGGGGTGAATAGGTGAGATATGCGTCTAATGCGGAATAAAAAATTAAGCAACTAGCACAAATACGTAAGCAAGCAATCACACAGACGATAAGAGATTTATAGTGGTTCCCCGATCTTGGGTACGTCCACTTTCCTCACCGATCTAGCAAATCACTAGACTCGGCTACTCCACTATCTCAGATAGCAAACCAATCCTACACCTCGGAACCACGTTCCTACAAAACTCGATCCAACTGGATCTACACTCGGAAGATAAAAACTTCCTACCACTCAAAGAACAACGCTCCTACACTCGGAGATTAATCTCCTACAAGATTAACAAATAGAGTTTGAAAATACAAGCAGAAATATTCTCAGATCTGAAAGAATTTGTCTCTAGGTCTTCTTCTTGAATGTTGCGGCTTGATCAGAATTTGTAGAAGAAGATCCTTTGAAAATCTGACCTGAGAAGCTTGAATCTACTCTATCAAGGAGAGAAAAACGATTCATTAATCAGCAGGTCTTCTAGATCGAATGCAGAGAGATCGATCTTGACGTGAGCGGCGGCTTCAGATGTCGTTCTTGAGAAAAATCGATCGAACCAGTAATTTAGGAAAGTACGGAATCTGCACTTAAAAGATTCATCTTTTTCTTTTCTACTTGGGGTTATGTCTTAGGGAAAAGACTTTATATAGGCTTACCCTTAACGGCTAGAAAGGACATTAATGACGACATGTGTACCAATCACGTCGAGTTATTTGAAATTTCGGCTGTTCTGGACTTAGAACAAAAATTTCTGGAAAATCGACTTAAGGTTTAGTTCTCGAGAACTAATTGACTTCTCGAGAACTTGACTTAGAAAAAATTCCTGAACTTCTCGAGAACAAGCACTTAGACAATTTTTCTGAACTTCTCGAGAACAAAGAGGAAGACTTCTCGAGAAATGAGGGAGGACTTCTCAAGAACTAAATAAGACTTCTCGAGAACTTAACTTAGAAAAATCTCTGAGGCAAATCCTGACTAATCAAGAAATTGAGCTGGCAATTCTCCAGAACTGAAGCCAAGCTTCTCGAGAACAAGTAAGACTTCTCGAGAACAAAGAGAACTTCTCGAGAACTATTACTTAGAGAATTTCTTGAATCTATCCAGACTTTTCATGAGCTATGTAGTTAAGCTTCTCGAGAATTATGAGAGTTTCTCGAGAACTAAACTACACTTCTCGAGAACTCTGAAGTTGCTTCTCGAGAACTTGACTTAGATAATTTTCAATACTTTTAGAGAATCTTATCTTATGGTCCTGTCTTCATCCCATGCTCCCAATGTTTGAACATGAAGTGTATCCCAATTGAGAGGCTACACATGAGTCAACACTTTGGATCACACAGTGAGGGATTACACTGTATGGTACTGTGTTCCTGACCCACTGTAGACTGACATTGGTCTACACTTAGCACTAAGAATCTGCAAACATTCAACTAGAACAAGGATATCAAATACAACTTAATTCATCTTAGTTCAAGGGTGAATTCATGCAAATCTGGGTTATTGTGAATGCAATACCCAACAAAAGCTATTTCAAGTTCATCATACCCAATTCAAATTTGAAGGTGTTGAACTTGGCTTCATCTAGTGGCTTGGTTAAGATATCTACCACTTGCTTGTCGGTGGGGACAAATTGATGACGGATGTCCTCACATTCCACATGCTCTCTAATAAAATGATATCTAATCTCTATGTGCTTAGTCCTGTCATGCGAGACAGAATCCCTAGCAATAGAGATTATACTAATAGAATCACAAAACATAAAAGTTATACTTAGCTTTAGATTGTAGTCCTGGAGCTGATGTTGGATCCACAGTAGATGTGCACAGTAACTACCAGCTGATATATACTCTTATTCAGTTATTTATACTACAACACTTGTTTTCTTCTTGCAGCTCCAAGATATAGGCCTTCTTCCTAGAAATTGACAGGAGCCTGAGGTGCTTTTCCTATCTTCTCTACAACATGCAAAGTCTGCATCTGAATACCCAGTTAGTAAAAGTCATTATTCCTAGGGTACTAGAGACCAAGATCAGGTGTGCCCTAGAGATATCTCAAAATTATTTTAGCTGCAGAATAATAAGATTCCTTAGGGCAGGCCTGCTACATTGTACAAACACATGTAGCATACATAATGTCTGGCCTACTAGCAGTAAGCTAGAGGAGGGAGCCAATTATGCCTCTATACAAGATTTCATCAACAAGTTTCCCTATCTCATCCTTATCTAATGACACATTTGACCCCATAAGAGTTTTTATTATGGAGGCACTCTCCATTCCAAATTTTCTAATCAACTCCTTGGTGAACTTAGACAGAGAGATGGATAGACCATCCTCAGATTATCTTACTTGGAGGCCCAAGAAGTACTTGAGTTCATCCATATTGCTCATCTCAAATTTCCCCTACATAAGTTTAGCAAACTTTTTGCAGAGACCATCATTAGTAGACCCAAATATTATGTCATCTACATAAATTTGGACTAGGATGATCTTACCCTTGACTTCCCTTAGGAATAATATCATGTCTATCTTTCCCCTTGAGAATTTGTTCTCAATGAGAAAGCTAGACAGGGTTTTATACCATGCCCTAGGGGCTTGCTTAAACCCATACAAAGCTTTTTTAATCTTAAATACAAAATCATGAGAGTTAGGATTAACAAAACCTGAGGGTTGCTCAACATAGACCTCTTCTTTTAGGTCACTATTTAGGAAGGCTGACTTCACATCCATTTGGTAGAACTTGAATCCTTTATGTGTATCATATGCAAGGAATAGTCTTATAGCTTCCAATCTAGCTACTGGTGCAAAGGTTTGATCAAAATCAATACCTTCCTCTTATTTGTATCCCTTAGCCACCAGTCTAGTTTTATTCTTTATTATAACACCATTTTCATCAAGCTTATTCCTGTAGATCCACTTGGTTCTAATGATGTTATATCCTTGTTGTCTGGGAACCAACTTCCAGACCATGCATCTCTTGAGCTGGTTTAGTTCCTCTTGCATAGCCATAATCTAAAATGGATCTATGTTGGCAACTTCAAACCTTGTAGGTTTAACCTGAGGCAGGAAGCAGGAGTATATAGCAATGTTGAGGCTTCTTCTCCTTGTTGTAACCCCTTGGCTAGCATCTCATATGATCTGATTTCTAGGATGATCCCTCAAATGCCTGACTACAGGAGGCATTCTTACTTCGGCATCATGAACTTTAGTGGCTGGATCATGCAGGTCTTAGCCACATCCTATGTAATTTGACCTTCTTTTGGATTGTACACAACATTACCTTCTTCTATTATAGTTGGATAAGTGTCCTTGATGGCTATTTTATCCATCTTCATCTCTACACCTGCAGATCTAGAGGAGCTAGATAGCTCACTGTTAATCATTGATGATTCATCAAAGACTAAATTCACATACACTTCTATAACTTAATTTTTCAAGTTGTAGACTTTATATGCTTTGATATGATTAATGTACCCAACAAATATCCCTTCATAGGATTTGGCAGCAAATTAAGTCAAGTAGGACTTCCCATTATTAAGCACAAAACACTTACTACCAAAGATCCTGAGATAAGCTAGATTTGGTTTTCTGCCTTTCATAATCTCATAGGGAGTCTTCTTGTGGTACTTGTTGATAGAGGCTCTATTCAAGACATGATAAGCAGTGTTCACTGCCTCAGCTCAGAAGCATTCTGGGAGATAAGTATCATTGAGCATTGTCCTGCAAGCCTCTATGAGAGTCCTAATTTTCCTCTCAGCTATCCCATTTTGCTAGGGTGTTCTTGGAGAAGAAAACTCCTAACATATCCCTAGTTCTTCACAAAACTTTGTCATGCCTTCAGACTGAAATTCAGTACCATGATAACTTCTGATTTTGACCACAAAACTGTCTTCATTCTGAACTTGCCTAACAAAGATCAAAAAAAATTCTAGGGTTTCAAACTTTTTCTTTAGAAAGAATACCCAAGCATATCTAGAATAGTCATCAACTATCACAAGTGTATAGACTCTCCTACCTAGACTATGAACTGGCATAAGACCAAATAAGTCCATATATAGGAGGTATAAACACCTCACAGAATCCTTGGCCCCAATGCTCTTAAAGGATGTTTTGGTCTGCTTGCTCTTTTGATATGCAGAGCAAATGTCCTCCTTGGTTTATCTTATATTGGGTCCATTTCTGACTAGCTCTTCAATGAAGAGCTTGCTAATGGTCTTGTTGTTCAAGTGGGCAAGCCTCTTGTGTCATTGCATATAGTAAGAGAATTTCTCATTAGCAACTAGACACACTAGAGTGTCCGATCTTAAACATAAAAAGTTTAAACAGAAAATATTTCCACTCCTAGTGCCTGTCAAAATGACCTCTTGGTCACTTAACCTTTTAATTAGACACCATCCTTGTGGAAGATAATGGCATAGCCAAGATCACATAGTTCGCTTATGCTTATCAGGTTGTATTACAACCCTTCCACATAAGCCACTTTTGTGATTGAGACTATGTCATTGGTAATCATACCATAGCCCATGGTGACCCCTTTTTCTGAGCCTCCAAAGATCACCTTAGGTCTATTCTTTACTGGATTATATTCCTTTAGATGGCACCTTATTCCAGTCATATGCTTGGAACATCCACTGTCTAAGTACCATATTATTGCATGGGTACTTGGACTAACCTACAAACACAGTTTAGTTTAACTTAGAACCCCACAAGGGATTGGGTCTTTGGTTCTTGTTAGCTTGAAACTGAACATTTCTACCTGCAGCTCTCCTGACAGGAAAACTTACCCTTGCCCTTGGCACACTAGGTTTGTGCCAACAATCTATGGGAAAGTGTCCCACTTTACCACAACACTAACATTCATGGATGTTGTATCTCCTTTTCTTAACAGCCCTTGAGGAGTGTAAGGAGTCAACACCTATCAGTTTAGATGGGAGTGCAGCAACCTTTTTCTTGTTTTTTCAGCAAGAATCTGACTGAAAATGAGTCTTCCAGTAGATGTACTTGTCTTACTCTGAGTTCCTCCAATAATAGTCTTCTTTTCAGTATACAAGCTATTGATGGCCACAAATATGGCCAAGTCAGGCTTACCGACTGACTTACCTTTGATCTTATTTGTTGCTGGAAGAACTTGAGAATAGGTCACTGTCTTATCCTTGAGTGTTAGGGTTGGGGAACCAAACAAAAAAGGGTCCATGATGGGCCATCTGGATTTCCTTATGGGGAGCCTTAAAGGCGCTCAAGCCCCTGCCCTTCCTTCCACTATAGCTGTGAGCATTTTTATTCACACTACAAGATCTTCCATTCAACCAATGACTATATATACTCTCTTAGTCATACTTATTGGATTACAACAGAACTTTCTCAAAAGAGATGGTAGGCTGGATTGGAGCCATGCCCTTACTCCTATTCCTTCTTCTAGTGCTCTTCTCAATATACCCAATCTCCTTCTTATCAGTTTGGGTGGTTATGGTATCAATGAGTGGCAATACAGATTTAGGTTTGGAGTATTGAGCTAATAGCATCCTCTCTTTGATGAGCTTATCTTCTAACTCTTTAATTAAAGAGTTCTTACTACTTATAGTTGAAACTTAGATAATGGTGATTATTTTAAGTTCGGATATCTCTTTGCTTATCTGGCTCAACTGTTAGGCTAACTCGGTGTTCAGAGAGAGATCTTTTCTCAAAGAGGCAATCTCCTTGGCTTGTATTTTGACAAACAACTTGCTCTTCTTTAGAGCCTCCAAGATTAACCCATAATTGTCAATCAATTGATTGAAATCTTCCTCATTCTGAACCATCTTCATCAAAGGATGAAGGTGCATCAAAATTAGGACTTGTTTCATAATCAGATTCAGAGGAGTAGATAGGATGGTTTAGTGCCTCATGTGGATCAGACTGATCCTTGCTAGATTCTCCATCTGTCATGGCCATAAGTCCATAATAGCTACGAACATCTTCATCCACCTCATTATCACTATCTAAGTGTGAAAGAGGGGCCCTGAATCCTATCCTTTTAGCTAGATAGTCCTCATCTTCTTCAGTAGTAGCAGCAACAAACAGCCCTATATAGGCTTCATCATCTTCTTCAGAGTCTAAAGATGCTGAGTCAGTTTGACTCCAGCTCTTCTCATTCTTGGCAATGAAGGTATTTTCCTTCTTGCCATTATAGTGGAGGTGCTTCTTCTCACTTGTCTCTTTTTTTGACTGGGCAATCAAAAATGACATGCCCAAGCTTGCTATAACAATAATAAATAATTTTAGAAGAATTATGTTTGTTGGGTTTAGAATCATACTTGTCTCCTTTGGGGAACTTCTTCCGGGACTTGTTGTGATCCTTATTGTAATGTGAGGAGGAGGAAGAATTGTTCTTCCACTGCCTCCTCTTCATCAACTTCTGGAATTTCCTTGAGAAGGCAGTAAACTCTCCATCTGACATGTTACTATTAGATGAGCTGGACTCTGAGCTTTCTGAATCTGCTGGCCTCCTTGGTGGTGAGGCAATCCTCTCCTTGCACTTCTTAGAGCTCTCAGACTTGAAGTACACTGTCCTCTCCTTGGCAATGAACCTAATGGTGGTATCCTCCTCCTTCCTGGTAGATAGCTGCATTTAATATGAAAGATGCTTTCCAAACAAGATGTGAGGATGAGTTTCAGCAAGCTTGGCAACTTCTCTGATTACATAAATATTTGTGTCTCAGTCTTTCGTTAGAGATCTTAGGAACTATCATTCAGATCATAATTGTTGAAGACCCTCCCATAGGTCCTCAGCTCATTGACCACTCTAAAAAACTTTTTATAGGAATCAGCTATGATGTCTTTGCTGCTTTGCATAATGGCCTCATATTCCTGATTAAGTAGGTATTTTTTCTCATCGCTAACTTCTTTAGTGCCCTCTATATATACAATCAGGGTGTCCTACATTTCCTTGGCAGTCTTGTAATAGACAAGATTCTGGAATGTCAAATCATCTACGACACTCATAATGATGTTTTGTGTCCTATTTTCCATGGTTTCCAGGATGACCTCATCCTTGGTCATCTCTGTATACTTCTTTGGAGTCTGGACATTTGCATCTAAGACAGAGACCTTCATGGGGATGAAAGGTCCTTCTTAGATAATAATGAAAATTCTTGGGTCTGAGGCTTCTATGAATAGCCTGACCCTCTCTTTTCAAATACCAAAATTCTCCTTTTTGTAGATTGGAAGCTTCATGGAACTCAACTCTGTATAGTTCTCTCCTGAACCTATAAGGATAATCTTAATCTACCCTTGGAGATTTGTTCAGACTCTTAAGTCCTTTTTGAACAACCTCTCTCTGATACCACTTGAAAGTCTTTGTTTCAAGAGTAGCTAAACACCTAGAGGGGAGGGGGGTGAATAGGTTTTTATGTCTTTAATTACTATCTTTTAGCTTTGGTGTGTTGTGAATTAGTTTTATGTTAGCTTTCAAGAATCACACAACACACAAGTATTTATAGTGGTTCCCCAAGGTATGGATACATCCACTGTCCCTCCTGCCTTTCTAACAGTGTGTTAGATAAGGCTAACTTCTCTAATCTCAGCTCAATGAGCTTATAACACAGATCCCTCAGGATCACTCAGACTCCTCCAAGTCTTACCTCAGGCCCAAGGCCCTATACTCAAAGATATAATCTCCTACAGCTTAGTAATCTGACAAGATCACCTACCTAAGACTTTATCCAAAGTCCTACAATTAGTCTAGGAAAAGTCCTACACTCAGGCTAGGAGGTAAGCCCTACACTCAGATCCACCACAGGATCCTACCTCAGAGAATAAATCTCCTATAGCTCAGGCACACATGCCCTACCTCAGATCTACAGAAGGATCCCACCTCAAAGAATAAATCTCCTACAGCTCAGGCATACAGGCCCAACCTCAGATCGATAGAAGGATCTCACCTCAGTCTTTATATTTCAGGCTTATAAATCAGATCAACTAAGATCCTACAGAAGGAGTTTTGGTTATTATTGTTGATTGACTCCAGAGAAGTGATCTCTGAGTCTGCCTCTTCTTGAACTGATAAGATTTAGTTCTATCTTCTTCATAGCACCAAGAATATGTCTTCAAAGTTGTTCTGCTTGTGTTGTGAAATACCCTGCATAGCATTGTTTCTTCAAGCCTTTTGAGTAGATGAGTTGAATGCAGTGACCTTGAAGATGAATAACAACTTAGGATTTCTATGCTCCTCCTATCTCAGAGAGTGGACTTTCTGAACTTGTTATTGAAGATGTGATTATCAACAACTAACTGTCTGAACTTCTCAGAACAATAGTAAGAGTATTTTCTTTTTACTCTGCAACTGAGTCGAGAGGAAGAAGATGAAGCTCAAAGCTCTTGTTTCCAAAAATAAATTTCTTTCTTTCTCGAAACTCTACTTTTGTATTCCACCATCCAACGACTATCTATGCAGTATGGACCACTGGGTTTGGTAGCTTCCACACTTTATTTTGGCATAACAGCTATACTAAAGTCAAGCAGTTCCTTTTGTCTTCTAGCAGGCAGATCCCGTGATACTTTAATTTCTGCTAACGGCAGCATGACTCAGCGCTTTTGGACTTAGTAAATTCCAAACAGACTTCTAAGGCATTAAGTGATGCCTTGTCACTCAATGTAATACTTAGCAGAATTCTGCATCTTCAGGCGATGAGTGCGTTAAGTGAGCCTTCATCACTCAATGCATATAGACCCTTATAGTCTAACAGCTTAGGTGTTGAGTGAGCCTTCATCACTCGATGCTTCTTGACTTAGTTTGATTTCTCTAAATGAAGGTGTTGAGTGCATCTTCTTTACTCAATGCTTTCTGCCTTTGCCTGGCTTCTTGATGAGGCGTTGAGTGGCTTGTCTTCACTCAACGCTTATGTACTTAATTGAATTGACTGTTGAGTAGGCGTTGAGTGAACTGCCTTCACTCAACACTTCTGGACTTAGACAGATTTCTTGACATCAACATTGCGGCTTTGACTGTATGTATTTCTGTCAATGCTTTTGGCTCTAGGAGTTGAGTGAACTGGCTTCCCTCAATGCTTCTGAACTTAATCATATTTCTGCTTTGGCAATACTGAGACTTTGACTGTCTGAGCATTAGTCGACTATTTTAGCCTCTTGGCGTTGAGTGAACTGCCTTCACTCAATGCTTCTGGACTTAGCCAGATTTCTGCTTTTTCAGCATCCTATCATGAGTCCATCTGTCTTTGTGACTCAAACAACCATTCAAATCAGGTTAATAGAGAACAACCTGCATACATTGAACTTAGGGCATGCATAAAATACATTCATGTGTATACCATTGACTTGTGGGCCTTCTTCAAATTTAGGATATTGTGATCAATGGACCCAACAGATCTCCCCCTCAACAGCAGTACTTAGTATGATGTTCTCCCCCTCAACATGATAATCCTTTTTTAGGATCTCCTCCTCAGTATCAGCACAGATCCTTTCCAAAACAGATGTTACAAGATCTTCAACATTCTCCATAACTGTGTCTTCTTAAACATTAATAGGTGGCATTCATCTGGGAACATCCATGACCGTAAGCTCAGATGAAATTGAGACTTGTGCACTCACATCCCTTCTCTCAAACTCACTTGAACTAGACAAGTGATGGTTGTGAGCTTCAATACTCATGCTATCTAAAGAGCTACTGTTGGTTCCTTCTTCAGTAACTGTTTCATCTTCCTTTTTCTTTTTCTTTTCAGTTTGCTGAGGGTGATTGATCAGCACCCTATCTCATCTATCAAACATCTTGATGTCCATCTTTCTCATATGATTGATTTTTGCACCTAGCCTCATATTCCGAATACCTAGAATAGTGTTGAGGAGAAATAGAGATAGAATTCTTCCCATATTGGGCTCAGGGATGCACTCAATTATCTTATCAAGCACCGCCTTGCCCCAATTGGTTTTCTTGTATAGAATCAATCTAGCCATTAAAACAAAAATCTTTCTTGAAATTTTGCCATGAGATCTAGTTTTGCATATTAAGGCTTTTCCAATGATATATGCTAAGAATTTGCCCATTAAGTTCATGTATTTCCTTAGGATAGATCCCCTGGTATGTTTGGAAAGACCACACAATATGAAGGTTTATATCTTCCTAAAATAACTCATCTTCTTCCTCACTAGGGTTGAGCTTGGGGAGCTATAATGCCTTACAAATCTTCCTAGTGTGATTTTAAGCTTTTCTCCATTAATGGTTGTCTTGATCTTAGTAGAGGAAGACTCCACCTTAGCATTAGCAAATAGTTCTAGGAATTCTCTTTTCCAAATAGCACACGGCTCTGACAGCAAAAATTCAAGTTCAGCGACTGATAGGAGATGAATGATATATTGGATTTCTTCTGAAGCATCTCTAAATCCATTTCACACAACTTCACATCCCTCAAATAAGAAGTCTGCACCCATGATAGGCATTGAATTTGAGAGATTGAGCAAGGAGGAGAAGACAGTACGAGAAATCTAGGGTACAGGACACAGAAATTCGGAAGGGAAATGGAATAATAGAGTTTATTCTAGACGAAATTTCTATTTATACCCTACACTATTCGAGAAGGTGGAGAGACACATACCTTATCATGATTTACAATTTAGATGGATGGATGTGATTTACCCTAATAGATTTGACACATTCTGACCCGTCAGAGTATTTGCATCGAGTCCATTCGACGTCTTAGATGTCCACTCGATGCCTGAACGCCTCACTTGATGCCTGGTGTTGACTCAATGCTTGACACTTCATTCAACGCCAAGTCAATTGACATTTTTCTTCTTTAAGTTCTCCTACAAAATGATTAGCCTCCAAAAGCACATATGAAAATTTCTATATTTAATGACAATAAAAGCTTTTAGACATTAAAATTTACTATTTACTTCAAATTAAACATTTCTAATTCAAATTTGAAGACGCTAAACTGGCTTCATCAAGAGCCTTGTGAAGATGTCAGTCACTTGTCTATCTGTGAGGAAAAACTCATGACTGATTTCTTCTTTCTCAACATGCTCTCTTATGAAGTAATATCTTATTTCAATATGCTTGGTCCTGATGTGTGATACAGGATTCTTAGCTATTGAAATTGCATTAGAAGAGTCACATAACATAGGGGTTTTACTTAGCTGGATATTGTAATCCTGAAGTTGATGTTTGATCCATAGGAGTTGTACACAATAACTCCCTACTGAGATGTATTCAGATTCTACAGTGGATATTTATATACTAGTTTGTTTTTGCTGCTCTAGGATACCAGCCTTCTCCCTAGAAATTGGTGGGTACTAGAATTACTCTTTCTGTCCTCTTTGCAACCTATAAAATCTGCATTTAAATAGCCTATTAGTTCAAAATCATCATTCCTAGGGTACCAAAGGAAGAGATCTGGTGTGCCCTTAAGATATCTCAGAATCCTCTTTGCATTTGAGTTGTGAGATTCTTTAGGGTAAGCCTGGTGCCTAACATAGATACATATAATAAACATAATGTCAGTCTACTAGCAGTCAAATATAGGAGGGAGCCAATTATGCCTCTATACAAGGTCTAATCAATAAGCTTGTCATTCTCATCCTTTTCTAGTGACATACTTTACCCCAGAGAAGTTTTCATGATAAAGGCACTCTCCATTCCAAATTTCTTGATTAACTCTTTGGTGAACTTAGACTGAAAGATAAATAAACCATCCATAGATTGCTTAACATGGAGACCCAAAAAATACTTGAGTTCACCCATACTACTTGTCTTAAATTACCCTTGTATAAGTGCAATGCCCTAGATTTCACTAGGTATAACTCTTTGAGAGCTACCGCTCGACGGTAGTACTAGCACCAATGATAGCATATAACATTTAATTGGCGTAGCTCTCCGTAAGCTACCGCGCAGCGGTAGTGATACCGCTTGACTGTAGAGGCCTTTCGTCATAAGCAGCGTAATGACACGACGCATCACCTACTACTCGGCGGTAGTGTGGTTCCACACGACAGTTGCACGATAGTTACGACGTGGCCACATGTTGCCATATTATTGGAGCATTTGAACAGTGGGCTTGCGGGAGAAGCCACCGATTGGTTTACCACATGACGGTATCTTATTACCGTGCAGCTGTAGCGCTCTATACAAAGAATAGTTTTGAATCAAGTCCATTCATAAGGATCCGACAGTGGGTTGAGGTTTATACTGTTTTAAGTTTGTGGGATAGGAGTTATTCCTCATTATAACCTAGGGCTTTCTATTTCTAAGAGGTAGAGAGAGGGGAGAGAAGGGAGAGGAAGAAGAAGAAGTTTTTGCCATTATTGGAGCTTCAGATCTCCGAATCACGGGTCGAGTTCAGATCTGCGGAGGCAAGTCCATTGCGGTCTTTTTCATCCAGTTAGTTTCTCATCAATTGAACCAAAACGAACTGCAAGGGTAACTATCTTCCTCCTTGTACATGTGATGTCCTTTGTTTTAGCATGTGAGGGTAGTCGCTCCACAAACACGTGGAGGCAAATCTCCCGACGGCTTGATCGGTTATATCCCTGGTACCTTTGCATTTAGAATCTGGAATCGAAGTACGGAATAGGCATACTGTGTGAAGCACTGCCGAACAGGTTGGCCTGGATTAGTGATGGTTATATTGTTGATTTAAATGTCGGAGAAGACTCCGTGGTTAAATACATAGTTTCAGAGTTGCGGGGTATGAAGGTTGCTACAAAGAGAGTACTGGAAATGTTTTCCATGAAAATACCTAAGTTTTGGGGAAGAAACGAAATTTTATCCCCTACCGCATGGAGGTAGCGCTACCGCCTGCGGTAGCTCCTCGTGAGTTGTTTGTGAGGCATGTCTCCTAGAGACTTATGGGCCAAGTGATTAAGCTGTGAGCTTAGAGTGCTCTGTTTTGGTAGCCATGAGAGCCAGCCTTGGAACATAACGTGATTATTGTATTATTGTGAATGGGAAAGAGGAGGCTGACCCACGTCGTGGCTAATTGCGCCCGACGATTTGAGCAACGGGATGTGGCTGAACTGTACCCAACCCTATGTCGTTCGACTTAGAGTGAGTCATTGAGGTGAATCTTGGAGACCATATTAAACTTTGTTGTAGCCATAGGGAGGAGTCTTAGGCTTCGAGCGAAAAAGACTAGCAATGCTCAAGGAATGTTGAACCATCACTAAGTATGGTGGTGGACCCTGGGAAATCAGATAGACCGATAATGTACCCATAGTGAACAGGGTGTGTGGCCATGCATGTCAATGTTTGTGGTGAATTGTGCTTAAATTGCACGTTCTATTGCCATTATATATACATGTTGTTTACCTGTAAGGAAGGAGCATCGCCGCCCTGGGTAAGGGGCAGAGTCATTATAATTTGGTTAGCTAAAGTTGGTCGTTGCCTTGTTTGCCACATATTTGTGGATTGTTCCTATGCAGGTGTTGGAGAGCCAAGCGAAAAGTAGTGGGAAGAATCCCTTTTTGTTATGCCGACCCTCGAAGGCCAAGTGAAGCTTCTTTACTACTTTCATGTGTTGTTAGCATGCATGCCAATGTACGCAAAATACTTTAACTTATTAGAATCAATTTGTAAGGCCTTAAGGCCAGACTATTTATATATTTTGGTTATCATTCCAATAGTATTGTAGTGGACATTCATGTGGTTGGGATATTAGTACTTTTAATTACGTCTGCTAGAATGCACTCTGAGTTAGGATGCTTTGGTTTGCTTTTAATACGTAACTCCTCCGACTGTCAGTGGAATAAAGCATGGGGCCCCAGCTGGACCATCTATTATATTCTATGTGATGGATAGGGGTGTTATAATTTGGTATCTGATTCTGGTGTCGGACTTTCTTATTGAAATTCGTGGTTGAATTCTTTTAAGGGGTGGTGAGCATGTGTACGTGCGTTACCGTTATAACATGAAAGAACCCATGAATGTACGCTTAGGAATGAAAATTCAAATGTTTGTAGAACCTGCGTGTTCCTTTGATTGCTATTTTGCAATATGTCTGATGCAGGCCCAAGGTTTCGACGGATTGAACTACGCATTCTTAGGTTTAACAGCTAAAATAAATATCTAGTGTGTGGTTTCTCTTCGACGCAATATCAAATACTCAAGAAATTAATGGCACGATTTCCACAACAACCAATGCAAAGGGTCATTATCCCTTATAGAGATTGAACAAGGGCTATATGACAATGTTCACTCAAGTGAAAAGGACCTACCAGATTCGGACAATTAGCAATTCAAATTAAAATTATACGCAAACATTCACAATTCCAAAATGAGAAAATTCGGACTAAAATAGTGATTTAAAATTAACTCCAAATTAATCCCAAAATAATTAATATGAGGTTTTCAAAATCACTTGAACACCAAAGAAATCAAGGCTAAGGAAACCGATTTCTATAAGCATTCACGAGATTTACCCGCTCCAATTTATACGAAAAATATTCGGACAATTAACTCTTTAAAATTTAGATTTAATCTAGTACAATATTCAATATAAATTAGGACAAAAATACCAGCCTTTTAAATCCACCAAATCTCACAAATTGTAGAAGTAACACACAAAGAGATGGATTAGAATTCGTTACCCAAAAACAAAGAAAAATCCGTCCACAAAGAGGAGCGGAGGAATCACACGATGATGGTGGTTGGATCTATTTCCACGCAAGTCCACGGATCCGTACCGGATGATGAAGATGCAAGTTGTTCTTCCTTTGCAAACCATAAGAGAGGGAAAATTCCTTGAATGATAATATATATATAAGGAAAGAGAGAGAAAATGTGGTAGGCTATGTTATTAGAGAAGGAGAAAAAAAAGTGGGTTGCTCGGGTTTGAAGTGGTGGAGAGGGTGGACGTTTGTTGGTGTGGAGGGAGAGAGAAGGTGGCGGCTTGGTCTTGGTAGAGCCCTTAATGGGTGATGGTGGCCGAGAGGCTTGGAGGGAGAGGGAACAAGGTCGAGTTGGAGGTTGAGGGCTGCTCGGTTTTTGTTTGGGCGTTTGTGAGGGTTGTCGGCTATTGTGGTGGTGAGGGAGAAGGTGGTGGTGTGGGTGGCCGAACTTGAGAGGAGGTCTAGAGTTATTTTAGGGATGAGGGTTGAGGGAGATATTGAGGAGGGGGGAGGAGGAGAAAGAGGCCGAGATAGAGGAGGGGAGGAGAAGTGGTCAGTTGCCAAGAGAGGGAAGAAGAGGGGTTCGCCAAAATTTGCCATGGGAAGGAGGGGGGAATTTCAAATTGAAATTTAGGTTTTCTTTTTCATTCATCTCTAATCAATTCTTCATAAGCATGACTATTTATTACCTACACCACTCAATCAATTCTCCAATTCAAATTTCAAAATTCAAATGACAATGATGGTTATATGCACCCATCTTAATACATGAAATTTTTATACAATAAAGAAGTGCTAGGAAATATAAATGCTTAAATTAAAAATTGCATTAAATAGAAATTGCTAAAATAATAATTTAATAAATTATATAATTATAATTATTTAATTTATAATTATATATTTTATTTAATGGCGGCGGCGGACGTCGAGCAAAACATGTTGCGGCGGCGGCGTTGGTGAAGCAAAATCGTGGTAGAAATTCATCTTTGAGATTACAGCATCGATCATCCCAATCCACGAACTCTCTATGATGGGGATCAACAGCCGCATCAGCAACGTCGCCATCAATCCTCCCCCACTCAAAATTACTCATCACCGATGAGTGGCCCGTTAGGTGGGAACCATAGAAAGCAGCAGCAACATGGGGCATTTCTGGCCCCGCAATCCGTGTCATAGTAGCATGAACATCCCATAGCACTAAGAACCTGTCAGGTGTAGAGATAGCAATATTCAAAATGGTGTTAAGCAAAAGAAAATTAACTTGAATCTTACCATCTGGTTTAAGAACCAAGGAGTCCATGTGGAAATTAGATACGACAATACTAACACTCCCCAACCCAAGAGAATATTTAGTGGTAGGAAGAAACGACGGAGAAAGGCACTCAGGTGGAACCGAGACGTATAGTTAAAAGTTCGGAAATTTGAAATAAAGTGAAACACCATGTGCTATATAAAAATCTGAAATAAAAGCATGAAATCCAACGTTCTTCATAATCAAGGAGTGGTTGGCGTTCCTACGTATTAATTTATTAATGGATCCATAAGGCATCCACTAGGGGACTGGCCAGACTAAACCTAAATCACTAAATCTAGCGTCGGACGGTCTTGGAAAGGAGTGGAAGTGCGTGCGATATAAATTAAAATGAAACACTAACGTCCTAGATATATGAGGAGAGAATCCATGAGCTACATGACTAGACCCAAATATGGAGGATAAGGGGGTTAAGTCTGGTGGCATAAGAGCCTTATAATCATGGGCGGACCTACATAGGGCCGAGTGTGGGCGGTCGCCCACACTGGATTTTAAAAAACTCTTTTTTTTAATAATAGGAATAGGTTAGTTGTCATGATAAATAAAGAATTAGTGAATATATAATTTTAAATATATTATAAATAAAGATAATGTTGCTTTCATAGCTTAGTTGGTGGAGTGCTTGTTTTTTATCTACATGGTCATAGGTTCAAATCCCAACCATGTCTTATTTAAAATTTATTTTTTATAAATAAATTTGTTGCTCGGTTTAAAGTTTTATTTTTATATAAATAAAATCATTATTATGTCATTGTTCAAAACATTAGTTTTATAAACAAATTTATTATTATGTTCTTGTTTAAAATTTATTTTTATAAACAAATTAATTAATATGTGGCTTATTAATTTTTTTTAATAAACAAGTATATTTTTATGTTGTATATAATTTTATTTATTATAAAAAACAATTAAGTAGTGTAGACTTTGAATAATTTTTTTGAATGATTTATACTTTGCCCACACTGAATAAAACTCCTGCGTCCGCCACTGCTTATAATCAGAGATGATTTTGATGGGCTCCAAAACCGCATTCTTAATTTTAATTTTAATATTCTTACGCTTGGCATGAAGATATGCCAAGCTGAACCTCTCATCTTAAACAATTGAATTGGATGCTCTCGGATGTGAAAAGATGTGCGAGCGATACAATTCAAGGGAACTTTAAATAGTCACTAACGTGGGGAAATGAGGGTCATCAAAAGGTGTTGGGTAAATGCATGCGACCGAGTATGGTATATAAGTATTTATAGGGGACACCACAACCAGAGGCATAATTGCCAAAAAATCAGTATCAACCGTAGTAGGGGACAGAACCGTAGACGGACACGCAAAAAAATGAGCTGTCAAAAGTGACGCGTAGTCATAACTATGAGGTGCGGTGAAAAGTCTAAATACTAGTGCGCTCAACACAGTGGTAGCTATACGCTGAGACAATGCCAAAGTATGAACTAATAAAGTGGGCGTGACACAAAAACTCAAACTAGGTCTACCGGTTGCATGTCCTAAAAAGTCAACTAATATGGGCAAATACATAGGGGGAAGGGTCAGTAAAATCAAACCCCGGATAAAATCTGAATCAGTATTGATTTCACCCAACAGTGACAACATCAAAGAACTCTCATCCAAGTGTACAACCAAGGAATCATCCAAAAATACCCTTTCCTCAGATGGTAGCTCATCCACAATAAAAATAGGGACATCTTCACTTTCAGACTCCTCAAATAACTCAAATATAATCTCAGTAGGTATAATCGTAGGCGCTAATACGATGAGGATCGTATCCTGGAGAGGGCACTCAATTCTAGGGTGATTAGAAATAATGCTAGTAGGGCAAGTCATAGACAACGAAATACTCTCACAAATCAGACTATCATCATCCCATACATCGTCTTCTAAATCTAGGTATTCCCTTAATTTCAAACTCATCAGAATCGTCGGGCACTAACGAACATATAACAATACTCTCACCTACGGGGTCATCCTCAGAATCAAGAGATACCACATCTATATCATAATCCTCATTGGTATCAGTCATTATATTATGAGGCTTATAAGTCGATACTAAAGGAGGCAACACCTTAGTAGTAACATTTTCTGATTCAAAAACATATGGTCTACACTGCTTATTTTCCTTAGGAGTGAAATTAGGCACACTAGGTGTAGTCCTATCGTTGTGGGGAACAGATCTAACCTGAGGCATAGGGTAACTCCTAGGAGTAGCTACGGGTCTAGCTCCATAACTATACTCACTCACAGGCTT
Source organism: Platanthera zijinensis (assembly GCA_039513925.1). NCBI lineage: Eukaryota > Viridiplantae > Streptophyta > Magnoliopsida > Asparagales > Orchidaceae > Platanthera > Platanthera zijinensis. The sequence continues at coordinate 10,036,086 of CM077091.1, forward strand.
GGTGTTAGTAGTGTGGAGATAGGTGAGATCAAATTTATCCGCTAGTAGGCGTCGCATGTGCGGCCAAGCATATGGACAACTACCAGCACCACGCTCTTCGTTCAGCCAAAACACCAGGGCTTGACCTACTAAGATCTTTCGGGCTACGAAAACCTTGGAGTAGTCACCACATACGTGACAATCAAAATAAGCTTCTATCCCCATAAGCCAGTCCCAAAAAATTTGATAATTCCCAGAACCATCGAACGTGGGTATCTCACTCTTAGTGCGAGGAATAGTGTGGGGATGGTTGGAATTCCTAGGGTAGGATGACAAGGTTTGGGTTTGTTTAGCCATGGGATTAACATACCAATAATCTAAATGGGAAGCATAAACGTCATAGGCCATAATAATGAGAACCGGAGAGAAAACTCACTCGGAACTAGTGCACTTGCAATGAATAATGAACTTTGCCCTATATAAAATGCAACAGATGGATTTGTTTCCACTTAATAACTAAGACAATAAAATTTTTTTTTTGGATTTTCTTGCTGTAAAAATTATGAGGATTATTAAATAAATTTTTTTTTGCTGAAAAAAAAATATAGACTGCTATTTGCAGACCAATAATTAAATTTTTTTTATTATTATTTTTGCTAATGAAACGTGCAAGTGCGTGTCGGCGAATTAATAAAAGGGGGAGGGTTCCAATTAGGAAATTGACATGAACCTCCCTCTGATACCAAATTGATGCAGGCCCAAGATTTCGACGGATTGAACTACGTGTTCTTAGGTTTGACAGCTAAAATAAATATCTAGCGCGCGGTTTCTCTTTGACGCAATATCGAATACTCAAGCAATTAATGGCACAATTTCCACAATAATCAACGCAAAGGGTCGCTACCCCTTATATAGATTGAACAAGGGCTATATGTCAATGCTCGCTCAAGCGAAAAAGACTTACCCGATCCGGACAATTAGCAATTCAAATTAAAATTATACGCAAACATTCATAATTCCAAAATGAGAAAATCCGAACTAAAATAGTGATTTAAAATTAAGTCCAAATTAATCCCAAAATAATTAATATGAGGGTTGCCAAATCACTTGAACACCAATAAAATCAAGGCTAAGGAAACCGATTTCTACAAGCGTCCACTAGATTTACCCGCTCCAATTTATACGAAAAATATTCGGACAATTAATGCTTTAAAATTTAGATTTAATCTAGCACAATATTCTATATAAATCAGGACAAAATACCAGCCTTCTAAATCCACCAAATCTCACAAATTGTAGAAGAAACACATAAAGAGATGGATTAGAATTTGTTACCCAAAAACCAAGAAAAATCCGTCCATAAAGAGGAGCGGAGGAATCACACGATGATGGTGGTTGGATCTATTTCCACGCAAGTCTACGGATCCATACCGGATGATGAAGACGCAAGCTATTCTTCCTTTGCACACCCTAGGAGAGGGAAAACTCCTTGAATGATAATATATATAAGGAAAGAGAGAGAAAAGGTGGTAGGCTATGTTGTTAGAGAAGGAGAAAAATAAGTGGGCTGCTCAGGTTTGAAGTGGTGGAGAGGGTGATCGTTTGTTGGTGGGGAGGGAGAGAGAAGGTGGCGGATTGGTCTTGGCCGAGCCCTTAATGCATGGTGGTGGCCAAGAGGCTTGGAGGGAGAGGGAACAAGGTCGGGTTGGAGGTTGAGGGCTGCTCGATTTTTGTTTGGGGGTTTGTTAGGGTGGTCGGCTATTGTGGTGGGGAGGGAGAAGGTGGTGGTGTGGGTAGCCGAACTTGAGAGGAGGTCTAGAGTTGTTTTAAGGATGAGGGTTGAGGAAGATATTGAGGAGGGAGGAGGAGGAGGAGAAAGAGGCCGAGATAGAGGAGGGGAGGAGAAGTGGCCGGTGGCCAAGAGAGGGGAGAAGAGGGGTTGGCCAATATTTTCTTTGGGAAGGAGGGGAAATTTCAAATTGAAATTTAGGTTTTCTTTTTCATTCATCTCTAATCAATTCTTCATAAGCATGACTCTTTATAGCCTACACCACTCAATCAATCCTCTAATTCAAATTTCAAAATTCAAATGACAAATGATGGTTATATGCACCCATATTAATACATGAAATAAAAATACAATAAAGAAGTGCTTGAAAATAAAAAGTGCTTAAATTAAAAATTGCATTATTAGAAATTGCTAAAAATAATAGTTTGATAAAATATATAATTATAATTATTTAATTTATAATTATATATTTTATTTAATGGCGATGGTAAGAGTCGAGCAAAACATGTTCCGTCGGCGGCATTGGCGAAGAAACGTCGTGGTAAAAATTCATCTTTGAGCTTGCGGCATTGATCGTCGCAATCCATGAACTCTCTATGACGGGGATCAACGGCCATATCAGCAATGTCGCCATCAATGTCTAGTCGCTAAATTGTGTGTTTCACGATTATAGATGTGTAGAAGTGGTTTGGGGCAGTCTCAGCCCCAGCGCTCGATAGAGGGTAGTGCACCAAGTGATGTGCCTACACCTCCTCCTTTTGCTAAAATGATACGCTTAGTTGTTGAAGCTGTGTTCTCGATGACCAATGCACAACCATGAGGGAATGTATAACCTCCTACTCCTGGGGTTGCCTAAGTGCAGGTCGGCTTAGCTGAGTCGGTGGCTATGCAACAAGATCCCGATGAGCCTTTGGTATTGAGGCGAGCGACGAAAAAGCAACTGAAGCACGTTATAAGCTTCCACCCTCTGACTGTTGTTGTATGGAGACTGAGCGGTTTGGCAGTCTAGCACTGGCAGACTAGAGACCGGGCAGTCTAGCGGTTTGTCTCGAGCAGCTTTGTAGCCGGACTGTTGCTGTTTGGTGTTCGGGAGGTCTGACGGTTTGTCTCAGGCGTCTTGGAGACCGGGCTGTCTGGCGGTCTCCTATGGCAGCTTGTTCTCTCCTTCTGATGGTTTTCGAGGGATATTCTCCTAATCGGGCAGCCTGTTCGACTTGTTTCTGTTTCTCACCTATAATTATATAATCTCACATTGCTTATTTGTAATCTCTCTCATCTCCTCCTTTCTATAAAAGGGAGGTCATACCTTTATAATACTCATCTTTTTGGATAATAAAAATTTCTGTTATTCCATTTTTGGATTTCTACTTGTTTGTTCCCACATTAGAGATGTTGTTGGCTATCGCTGGGTCTTTGTGGTAAAGTTCAGTCCAGGCGACAGTGTGGATCGTTACAAGGCCCGCCTTATTGCCAAAGGCTTTACCTAGACTTATGGTGTTGACTATTTTGACACCTTCTCTCTAGTTGCTCGTCTCAGCACTATTAGTGTCCTCCTCTCTGTGGCTATCAATAGGGATTGGCCCATTTCTCAACTGAATGTCAAGAATGCCTTTCTGTATGAGGATCTTCAGGAGGATGTCTACATGGAGCAACCTCTAGGGTATGTTGCTCAGGTGGATACACAGGTATGCAGGCTAAAGAAGGCTATCTATGGCCTAAAGCAAAGCCCTCGGGCTTGGTTTGATAAGTTTAGCAGGATTGTGGCAGTTGTGGGCTTTACGAGAAGTTCTGCGAATCACTCTTTGTTCGTTCGCAAAACCTCCCTGGGTCTGGTGGTTCTTGCGGTTTATGTGGATGATATTTTTCTCACTAGAGATGATCATGCTGGGATAACCTTGACAAAGAAGCATCTTCGTCAACACCTGGTCATAAATGATATGGGCTCTCCAAAATACTTTCTGGGGATAGAGATCTCTCGAAAGCCCAATTCCTTAGTCCTGTCCCAACGCAAGTATGCTCTTTATTTGCTAAAAGAGGCAGGGTTGACTGGGGCTAAACCTGCTCGATGCCCTATGGCGACTAGAGAAGATAAAACCTGGATAGATGACTCTCCTCCTCTATTAGATGTTATGAGGTACAGACGTCTGGTTGGTAAACTCATATATCTCATGGTGACTAGACCAGACATCTCCTATGTTGTGGGCAAGGTTAGCCAGTTCATGCAAGCTCCAAGGGAGTGTCATCTACAGTCTGCCCTGAGGATATTGGAGTATGTTAAGTCAGCACCTGGGAAAGGACTACTCTTTCAAAAGAGTGGTCCTTTGAGGATTGAAGCCTACTTAGATTCGAGCTATGTTGATGATAAAGGAGACTGCAAGTCAACAACGGGCTTTTACACCTTTGTGGGGGGAAACCTTGTGAGTTGGAAGAGCAAGAAACAGTCTGTAGTCCCCAGGTCTAGTGCAGAATAAGAATATCGAAGTATAGCGTCGACTACATGTTAGTTGAAGTGGTTACGGGCTCTCATGCTTGGCTTAGGAGAGGTCTACAACCATCATCTACCTATGTTTTTTGATAACAAGGCCGTTATATACATCTCCAAAAATCTTGTCTTCTATGAGAGAACAAAGTACATTGAAGTCGACTGCCATTTTATTCGGGAAGAGATTTTGAAGGAACAAATTTTTACTCTGTTCGTCACCTCCGATAAAGAGTTGGCTGATATTTTCACCAAGTCGGTGTCCGCCTCCTTTCTTCACATTTGCAACAAGCTGGGCATGATCGATATATATGCTCCAGCTTGAGGGGAAGTGTTGTTGTATGGAGACCGGGCGGTCTGGCAGTCTGACACTGGCAGACTAGAGACCGGGCGGTCTGGCAGTTTGTCTCCAACAGCTTGGTATCCATCCTTTGCGGTTTAGTGTCTGGGCAGTCTAATGGTTTTTCTCAGGCGTCTTGGAGACCAGGCGGTCTCCTATGGCGGCTTATTCTCTCCTTCTGATGGTTGTCGGGAGGTTAGCCTATTCGCCTAACCGTGCGGCCTGATTAGCTTGTTTCTATTTCTCACCTGTAATTATTTATTCCCACATTGCTTATTTGTAATCTCTCTCATCTCCTCCATTCTATAAAAGGGAGGTAATACCTTTGTAATACTCATTTTTTTGGATAATAAAAATTTCTGTTATTTTATTTTTCGGTTTCTACTTATCTGTTCGCACACCTACGTTTGAGGGAATTGAATCTGCCACTCAGGTAAAATATTGTCTCTCAAGAATAAACAGAATCTTGACAGTGACAGAGATGGAGGAGTGACAGAAGGTGTCTGTGGCTACCTTTCTTTTGGAAGGAGAGGCAAGACTCTGGTGGGATGAATTGGAATTACATCAGTTTGCTGGAAGGCAACTGTCTGATGTTGGGTATTGCATCCAAAATAACCCTTATTTGAAGAAGGGTACAATCAAGCTAAGATGAATTGAGATTGTATTTGATGCCATGATATATTTATGTACTTGTAGGTTCACATTGCAAAGTACACACCAATGCTATGTTACAATGGGTTAGTAAACACAGGACTACACAATGTAATTCCTCATTGTGTCGGCCAAAGTGTTGACTCACGTGTAATCTCTCTATTGGGGTGCACTACTATCCCAAGTACAGGAGAAGGCTCAAGTATGGTCAAGGGTTAGACCCAAGAAAAATAAGAATTTTACCTAAGTAAAATTCGGCGAGTATGGTTAAGCATAAACGTCGAATTCGTCGAGTATCGTCATTAATACATGCTAAATTTGTCGAGTATACTTACCAATACCCATCAAATTCGTCGTAGGGTAAATTCATTGGAGTAGTGAAAAATCTGTTAAGTAAAATTCACCGAGTATCATTGTGCATACTCGTCGAATGTATCTAATGATACTCGTCGAATTCGTCAAATATGCTAAGTGATACACGCAAAATTCGTCGAGTCAGTCGTCACTACTTCTCTAGATTTTTTCCAAGTCTAATTCGTCAAATATTAAGGCGTTGAGTGTGTCAAGTCTGTTGACCGATACTCGAAGAATTTGTCAAGTATGCCTGGTGATACTCGACGAATTCGTCGAGTATGACTTATCGTCATAGCGTTGAGTGTACAGCCGACCTAGGATGTTTTGGCCAAGTTATTTTCATCGTATATCAAGATGTATTCGACGAGTATCAATATGATACTCGATGATACTCGACGAATTTGACTTAGGTCATATTTCCGAAAATTCTCAAAACCAGTCACGGGTTTCTGACGTCCATGCACAGTAATTTCTGCTTTCGTTTTTGGAAATTTCCTTTATACCGTTGGAGGGTTTATCTCTACAAATACCTATGGATTTCTTTCTTTATTTCTAATCTTTCTTTGTGCTAATTTTTTCACTGATTCAAAATGACAAAACTTTCCAAAATCTGCAACCCGTCAGCCTCTTGTACGTGCGACATTTTCCGATCGGCCGATACTGCAAGCACAGCAAGATCTCGTCTTCCTCGACCTCTACATCTTGATTACTGCCTTGTAAAGACTTCTATTCTTCCAAATCTAGATGTGTGAAGACTCAAGATTCAAGTTCTTCAAGATTTCAACTTTCCAAGTTATCCAAGCTTCAAGATCTAATTTTACGAAGAATGTCAGAGCGAAGACTTGTAATTGTTATTGTGTTGTAATATTAATTTACTCTTGCAGGAGATTTTTCTCCGAGTTTGTAGATTCGTTTGTGGATCGAGTGAGTAGATCCATTTGTGGATCGAGTGTGTAGATCTTGTTTGTGGATCGAGTTGTAGGAGAGGTTGTTCTCCGAGTGGTAGGAGCGTCATCTCTGAGTTGTACTAGTTGTTGCTCCAAGGTGTAATATTTGACGAAATCTGAATTTGGTGAAGTTGCCAAATCTAGCCCTTCTTGGTAGATAGGCGAGGCGGGAAAGTTGATGTACCCAACTCGGGGAACCACTATGAATCTTTGTGTTTGTGTGCTTGGTTTTTAGATAATTTTTATTCCGCAAAAAGACACAAACATCACCTATTCACCCCCTCTAGGTGATTTAGGTAGACACTAGATACTTCCATCCGAGATCTCGATGGAGGAGTTCTTGAGGGTTTTCTAGCAAGGTATCTCCCATCTGCTCAGAGGATTGCTATGGAGAATAAGTTTCATAGGTTCAATCAGGGTGAGATTTGTGTTGATGACTACTTACATGAGTTTACAATATTAGAGCGGTATGCGGGCATTATGTTTGTTGATGAGAAGAGCAAGACAAATATATTCTATGAAGGACTTCGAGATGATCTGAGGTTGCTTCTCTCAAGTCCAATGAAGTAGGTTTTCCTGACCTTGGTCAATACAGCCTGGTCCCTGGAGTAAGATATGAAGCGAGTGTATCTTAAAAATGACTTGGCGGTGAAGAATCCAGAGTTCAAAGTACCGAACTCTTCAAAGACTGGGTACCGAAGGTGGAATAAGAAGTCCAAATATTTTGGATCGACTCCTTCTGGTGTGTCTAGAGCAACTTCTTGGAGAGGCCCAATTAATTGTTACACTTGTGGCAAGCCGGGACATATAGCCCACAATTATAGGAGTGGCCCTCCAAAGATGGAGAAAAAAGGCAAGAGCATCTTATGCTGAGAAGGGAAAGGAAGTGGAATAAACTGCATCCCATTATACTCCAGCCCAGCCCAGAGTGTATAATCTTGGCCAATAGGAGGCCATAAAGCAAAGCTATGTGGTGACAGGTATGTTTTAGTATATAACTATTGCTTTATATACTTTTTACCTTGTACGTTGCTTGCATATAACTTGTTTGTATTAGGCTTTGTCCTAATATTGGACTATCCGGTGAGAGCACTATTTGATACAGGGGCTTCTCATTTCTTTTTATCTAAGGTCTTTGTGTTGTGTATTGCAGTGTCTTCTTTTGTGATGAAGGATAGATTAGATATATTTCAACCGAACGGATGCATGATGCGTGCAGATAGGTCCTGCTGTGTTCAGGTGCAGATTGGAAGTCATGACTTTGGATTAGAAGCATCTATGATGCAGGTCCATGGTTTAGAAGAGAGATTTTCTTGAAAACGTCCAACAGTTATATGGGGAGGAGGTGTGGGGGGCTCGGATTGTGATTAAAGGAGGAGGACGGTTTTGGCTTGTTGGGTGGAAGGGGTCGGTTTTCTTCGTAGAGGAAGAGGAGGGCTCGGGTAGCTAGAGGAAGAGGAAGATATGAAGGAGGGAGAAGAAAACCAAGAAAGGGGAGAGGGAGGAGAAGGCCGAATATTGCCTAGGGGGAGGAAAGAGAGGAGGTGGCCGAGAGAGATTAAAGAGGGAGAGGAGGTGACGGCTTTGGACTTGGCCGAGCCCTAAGGGGGTGGTGGTGGCCGGCGGCTTGGAGGGAAAAGGGAGGCCGATATTGTTTTGGGGAAGTAAAAGTGGGCTTGGGTTGGGGTGGTGGAGGTGAGGGAGAATATTGAGGAGGAGGAGGAGAAAGGAGAAAAGAGGTAGCCGAGATTGAGAAAAAAAGGGGAGGGGGTGGCCGGCGGCCAAGGTAGAGAGAGGGAGAGAGGGGTTGGCCGAAATTTGCCAAAGAGGGGGGGAGGAAAATTCTCTCAAGAATCTCTAGGTTTTTTTCAATTTTTCATTCTTTCAATACTTAATCAAACAAAACATGGCTATATATAACCTTACACCACTCAATCTCCTCCATACATATTTAGAATAAAATAAAAACAATTCCAAAATTAAAATGCATGAAAATGGAAGCAAATATATGATGGTTATAAGTATCCATCATAATTACAAGAATAAAAATATAATAATAAGATTGCTTAAATTAAAACATTGCTTAAATAGAAATTGCCATAAATAAAAATTGCATAAAATGATAAAAGATAAATAATAAAATATATAATTTTAATTTTAATTTATAATTATATATTTTATTTAAAATGGTGCCGGCAGACGTCGTGCAAAATATGAATCGGCGTTGGCGAAGGAGCGTCACGGTATTGACGAAGAAGCGTCGCGGCGTTGGCGAAGAGCGTCGTCATCAATTCTCTCACACTTAAAATCACTCATCTTCGATGAGTGGCCCGTGAGGGGGGAACAGTCAGAAGAAAGCAGCAACATTGGGGCAAGTCTGGCCATAAAAGTTGGAGGGTGCCAATTAGAAAATTGACATGAACCTCCCTCTGATACCAAATTGATGCAGGTCCATGGTTTAGAAGAGAGATTTTCTTGAAAACGTCCAACAGTTATATGGGGAGGAGGTGTGGGGGGCTCGGATTGTGATGAAGGGAGGAGGCCGGCTTTGGCTTGTTGGGTGGAAGGGGTCGGTTTTCTTCGTAGAGGAAGAGGAGGGCTCGGGTAGCTAGAGGAAGAGGAAGATATGAAGGTGGGAGAAGAAAACCAAGAAAGGGGAGAGGGAGGAGAAGGCCGAATATTGCCTAGGGGGAGGAAAGAGAGGAGGTGGCCGAGAGAGATTAAAGAGGGAGAGGAGGTGACGGCTTTGGACTTGGCCGAGCCCTAAGGGGGTGGTGGTGGTGGCCGGCGGCTTGGAGGGAAAAGGGAGGCCGATATTTTTTTTGGGGAAGTAAAAGTGGGCTTGGGTTGGGGTGGTGGAGGTGAGGGAGAATATTGAGGAGGAGGAGGAGAAAGGAGAAAAGAGGTAGCCGAGATTGAGAAGAAAGGGGAGGGGGTGGCCGACGGCCAAGATAGAGAGAGGGAGAGAGGGGTTGGCCGAAATTTGCCAAAGAGGGGGGGGAGGAAAATTCTCTCAAGAATCTCTAGGTTTTTTTTCAATTTTTCATTCTTTCAATACTTAATCAAACAAAACATGGGTATATATAGCCTTACACCACTCAATCTCCTCCATACATATTTAGAATAAAATAAAAACAATTCCAAAATTAAAATGCATGAAAATGGAAGCAAATATATGATGGTTATAAGTATCCATCATAATTACAAGAATAAAAATATAATAATAAGATTGCTTAAATTAAAACATTGCTTAAATAGAAATTGCCATAAATAAAAATTGCATAAAATGATAAAAGAAAAATAATAAAATATATAATTTTAATTTTAATTTATAATTATATATTTTATTTAAAATGGTGTCGGCAGACGTCGTGCAAAATATGAAGCGGTGTTGGCGAAGGAGCGTCACGGTATTGACGAAGAAGCGTCGCGGCGTTGGCGAAGAGCATCGTCATCAATCTATACTGCCAATTTCTGAGTTCGAAGTAATCTTTTGCATGGACTGTCTCTCAGAGCAGTGTGATTGCATTGATTGTATCAAAAAGGAAGTCACACTAGGACAAAATACCAAACGCAAGACTAAATATGCTGGTATGCGAGGATGGAGCAAGATATTGATGTCTTCTCTCCAAGTGGTCAATGCGGTTCGGAAGGGAGAGGAGTTATTCTTCATGCTAGTGGAGGTTGTAGAGATGAAGTCTAGTTTGGGAGACGTCCCTATTATGTCGGAATTTGCAGATGTTTTCCTATGGATCTCCCTAGGATTTCACCCCAGCGAGAGATTGACTTCACGATTGAGTTGTTGCCAGGTGCGAAACCTGTGTCACACACACCATACCGTGTGGCGCTAAAGGAGATGGCAGAATTGAAGGTTCAGTTGCTGGAGTTGCTAGAGCAAGGCTTTATATGCCCAAGTATATCACCTTGGAGTATATCGGTTCTGTTTGTGAAGAAGAAGGATGGAAGCTTGCTTCTATGCATTGACTACTGTGAATTAAACAAGATGACGGAGAAGAACAATTATCCAATTCTGAGAATCGATGATATGTTTGATCAGCTGGCTGGATCAACTGTTTATTTGAAGTTGGATTTGAAATATGGCTATTGTCAGTTGAGGATCAGGGAAAGTGATATCCCCAAAATAGCATTTGGTATGTGATATGGGCATTATGAATTTACTGTGACGCCGTTTGGGCAACAATTGCTCCATCGGTGTTCATGAACTTGATTCACATGACCTTTAGAGAGTATTTGTACCTGTTTGTGATCATCTTTATTGACGACATACTGGTATACTCTTAGTCAGAAGAGGAGCACGTGAATCATCTGAGATTAGTGATAATTAACTTTGTAGTAGTCTAAATCACCTAGAGGAGGCAGTGAATAGGTTGTTTGGTTTCTTCTTTTTGTACTGAGTTATTTTTGTTATTTTGCTCAATAAAAACACACACAGAAAGCACAATATAGTTTATAGTGGTTCCCCAAGGTATGGGTACATCCACTCTCCCTCTCCATCTTTCTAACAATGTGTTAGACAAGGCAACCTCCTCCAAAACTCAACTCAATGAGCTTATAATACAGATCCCTCAAGATCTCTCAGGTCTCCTTAAATACCCAACCTCAGGGTACAACCCTAAAAACTCAGAGTACACTCTACTCCTATAGCTCAGTGACCATTCCGGTCACTTACCTTAGGCCTATCAAGAATCCTTACCACTCAGGGTTGGAGGACAGTCCTGTACTCAAGCTCAACAGCCCTACACTCAGGCTCAACAGCCCTATATTCAGGTCCAAGACCTTATACTCAAAACAACAATGTTCTTACAAAGAATATATATCAATGATTATAACATAAGACCTTTATTAACTAACCTTCTGCCTTTGTCTTCTGATGAACTTGTACAACAATTAGCTGGCTTGGAGGAGTACTGGAAAATGGTTCTGCAGCTTAATCCCTTGCTCCACCTTGATCTCCTGTCTTCAGGAGAAGGAAGAAGATCTACCACTTGAGTCCAGAGTGATTCAACATGTTCTCCCGAACCTGGTCTGGAAGAACAAATTATCTTCCTGAAATTGAAGTGCATGACTATCAGGAAGATTGACTTCTCCCAGTTCATGGCCGAGAAGAAATTTCTGCTAGGTCAGATTTCAGATTTTTAGAACTTAGTACTTCTTGGCCCCACTTCTGTTCCATTGACCTAAGTGTTGATTTTATATCCTTCAGCACAGCAATGGCTCTTTGAATTTGTACCGATACAGCATGACCAGAAATAGATAAAGTTATCTTGCTTTATCTCCATTCTGCCAAAAATATACCGCGACTTCTTAACGGCTCTTTTTGAAAACATCTTAGCGGTTTAGCTGAGATTGGCTTCTGTCTTAATAGTTTCGTTGAAACCATACTGATTTCTTAGCGGGGCTGAGACTTGTTTCTATCTTAGCGGCAAATCAGCTGCTTCTCAGAGGTTTTGTTGAGACCAGAATGCCTTCTCAGAAGTTCTGCTGAGACCAGACTGCCTTCTTAGTGGAGCTAAGACTGGCTTCTATCTTAGTGGCAAATCATCTGAGTCTCAGTGCTTCTGCTGAGACCAGACTGCCTTCTCAACATATTGACCCTTAAATTGCTGAGATATGGCAACAATAACCAGAGATGTTTTATCCATATTTTAAAATAACTTAAACCTTATAAAAGAAAGAGATTTATCAAATACAATATGCACTTAGCATTGTAGGTGATGCATCTTCAAATCCAAGGAACATTGAAGTGCAATATTCCCGATAATCTACCCCTATTTGAAGAAGGCAGAACACACAATAATGCTAAGATGCATTAACAAATAAAGTATATCACAATAAATTTGAAATCTTGATTAATCATAGTCATGACATCATAACAAAAATATAGTTGATAAGTATAAACACTTAAAGTTTGTTACAGCCAAACAAAAAAAAAATCTAAGGTCCAGTCCTCCTCTTCTTTGATGTTGAGCTTGAACCTTTATCTTGGGCAGCACCAATCAGCTTTGCACTTTGGGCTTTGTTCTTCTATCTCTTGAAATACAGAAATGGTTTAGGTAAGTACTTGGAGGGCATCCTTCTAGGATTGTTTCTCCTAATCAATTTTTCTTTGAATATCCTTTCCCTTAGGGAATTCCTCTCTAGGTGCTTTATCTATTCTTCACTGGGATACAAGCTGTCTATGTTCTTTAACAGCCGACCATGGTTAAGTTATGGCCAGCTATTAAATAATATAGACAACTTGTATCCCAATGAAGAATGGATAAAGCACCTAGAGAGGAATTTCCTAAGGGAAAGGATATTCAAGAAAAACTTGGTTCAGAGAAATAATCCTAGAAGGATGCCCTCCAAGTACTTACCCAAAACACTTTTATTTCTTAAAATACAAAAATGGTTTGGGTTAGTACTTGGAGGGCATCCTTCTAGGATTGTTTCTCCTAACCAAGTTTTCTTTAAATATCCTTTCCCTTAGGGAATTCCTCTCTATGTTCTTTATCCATTCTTCACTGGGATACAAGTTGTCTATATTCTTTAATAGCTGACCATGACTTAACCATGCATTGATGATAATCTTTTCTGAATCTTCACTCAAGTATTCATAATCAGGATCTAAAGATTTATCATCCCTTCTCTTTTTCATGAATTTCTCTGCCAATATTGTCCCTTCTCTCTTCATTTTGGCTGCAAGATGTGCATCCTGTACAACCCTAGCTTGAGCATGGAATTCAAAATCTTCTAGCCTAGAATTATCAAGTAGAGGAAGGTTTAGATTTATCCTTGTTCCTTGAAGTACTTTGAGTTCTTGCTCAGCAATGTTCTTAGCATTATTATCCTCCCCCTTTCTTACTTCTTTACATCTCTTGTTTTTCTATTGTTTGGTATTAGCTTCAAACTTGCTTGACAGAGTTTGAAAGATATTTTTAGAATCTGCTTTAAGCTCCTCTTTAAGAAGATAAGCTTCTTCCATGGATGTAAATGTTGTAGAGGTAATATAATTGTTTATGTGATCAACATCTTGTGTTGTGGCCTCATCAGTTTAACTCACAAAAATATTAACATATCCAATATCTGTAGCTGAGAATTTAAGACTTTTATCCATTGATCTGAGGATATCAGATGGATCCTTGACTGTGCTTGGTGCCTGATCAATCCATTTGTTCATCTGATTGTTTAGATGATTAGTCTCACATTTCAGTAGGTTTATTTCAGATAATAAATTAGCTTTCACTCCTGAGATAGATTGATCTATGTAGGCTTTGAGTGAAGAGGCTTACTCATCCAGTAAAGACTTTATTGAGGTGAGAATGAAGTTGTCGGTTGATGTTGTGGGTGGAGAATGGTGTTGCACAACTAGAGAACATCTCTCTTGGTCCTCTTGAACACTAATCCCATGCAAGATTTGAGTGGATGTTTCAGCCACTAGGGAGGATGGAATTAAATCATCATGAGCAGGGACCCTTTGAGGCTCATCCTCAACATCAACATCATCATCAGCATTATTAGAAGATTGCTCTTCCATCTGCACATACTCCCCCTCAGAAGGTGCATTCACCTTTTCTGGAATAGATGACTCCCAATTCCCTTGAAGAACGAACATCAACTGGTTCAATTTGCTCCTTCTCAGCAGATTCACCTAATCCTTCAGGCACATCCAGTGTAACATTATCTGCTGGTGCATCTTTAGAATTAAGAGCAGCATGGACTTCTTCAACGTTCTCCTCCAACTTGACTTTTGTCTGATTTAATATTGACTTGAACACTATTAGAGGATAGACTTTGTTCTACACTAACTTGAACACCAACATCTACTGGGGTTATAGAATCAGAATCAGAACTATCAGACCTAATATCCTTTTTCCCTGTGTCCTTGGACTTCTCTTTCATCTCAGTAGATTTACTTATAGGAAGAACACTTGTAAACCTTTCCAAGGTTTTTATATCCATCCTCTTCAGGTAGTGAATCCTGGCACCTTGCCTCTAGTTAAATTGGTCTGGATAGGCATTAATAAGATAAAGTGACTATATTCTTCCAAAGTTGGGAGCCTGCAGCCAGTTAATAATTCTCTTAAATATGACATTTGCCTAGTAAGTCTTCTTTTGCAGAAAAATCCTTGTGATTAACTCAAACATTGGCTTGGAGATTGTGTCATGAGATCCAGGTTTGCATAATATTGTTTTCCTATAATATCAACTAGTAGCTTTACTCTTTGGTTAAAGTTTTTTCTCCTTAGTGATCCATTCTTGGCATCACTATACTCACACCATTTCAGGCCATGGTCTCTGTCCTTGTTAGAAATCTCATCCTCTTCATCACTAATAGATGAAGGCAACTTAAGGGCTTTGGCTAACCTCTTTGGAGTAATCTTAATCCTTCTACCTCCAACTTTGAATTTTAGTGAAGTTTGGAGGGAGAGGGCTTTACATTGATACAAAACTCCAGAACTTTTTACTTAAGAATGGGAGATGGTTCAGAGAGAAGATATTCTAACCCTAGGGCATCAAGCATCCCAATAACTTCTTTAATTTCTTCTAACGCATGAAGTAAACCATTTCTAACAATCACACATCCTTGCTGCAGATCTTTGGTAGATTTTAACGCCATTTCCTCTGAAAGAGTTGACGCTGATACGGTGGAAAGGAAGTGTCGGTCTTGACGGCTAGAAAGGATTAAGGGTTTAATGGCTTTCAATTTACTTAATCTTTATTTATAAGAAGGGTTTTGGAAATGAGGGGTCATCCTAAATGATTATTTTGACTGATTTTGACAACTTAAAATTAATTGATTTTAATTAATCATCCCATCTTAGCGGTTGCGCTGAGATAGATTGATAATCTGCTGGGACAGGGTAATATGTATATACCATTGAGATTGTCTCTGCAGTCCTAGTTGTTCAGCTAAGACTTTCTCAGCTGATTCAGCTGACCTCAGTGTCTAACAGTGCACATATGCATGCCAAACCAATTTGATAGAGAAATATAATTAAAAAGGGTCACTTTTGACTCATGAATTTTTTAATTAAGGTTGTTAACCTAACATGCAACTAAGTATTTTCTAGCAGCTATCAAATCCTAATAATGTTACTGCTCATTTCCAGCTATTTAAGATGACTAATTAATGTTATTCTAACATCATAACTAATTTCTAACATAATTGAAAACTATGATGAGATGACATCCGAAATGTAGAGAAAATTATTCTACCACTGGAATAGCACTTGATGAAAAAAAAAATGGAATGTAAATGAATTTTTCTACATTAAGCATTTCTAACTCAATTTTAAAGTAAATGAACTTAGCCTCATCCAATAGCTTAGTGAAGATATCATCAACTTGATTGTCAATGGAGAAAAATTTATGACAAATATCTTCACTCTCTACATGTTCTCTAATAAAATGATATCTAATTTCTATAAACTTAGTCCTGCTATGAGAGACAGGATTTTTAGCAATGGAAATTGCACTAGAAGAGTCACAATATAAAGGAGTGTGATTTACCTTGAGGTTGTAATTCTCTAGCTAATGTTGTATCAATAAGAGTTGTGCACAAAAGCTCCCTGCAAAGATGTATTCAGACTCAATAGTGGATATTGCCACACTAGTCTGCTTCTTATTGCTCCATGAGATCAATCTCCTTCCTAAGAATTTACAAGTACCACTTGTACTCTTCCTATCTTCCTTGCACCCTGCAAAATCTGCATCTAAATTGCCAATTAGTTAAAAATCATTGTTTCTATGGTACCAAAGGCCAAGATATTATCTGCCCTTAAGTTATCTCAAAATCCTCTTTACAGCTGAGTAGTGAGATTCCTTAGGGCATGCTTGATACCTAGCACAAACACATGTTGTATACATGATATCTGGTATACTAATAGTTAGATATAACAAGGATCCGATGATACATCTATACATGTATTCATTAAAGGGTTTTCCCTTCTCATCCTTGTCCAGGGAAGTGTTAGACCCTATGGGAGTTTTTGTAACATCCTGTCTTATAGTTTTCTTGGTGATGCTGATTCCATCCCAAACATCTTAATAAGCTCCCTTGTGTTCTTAGTCTGAGAGATAAAATTCCCTTCATCAGACTGTTTCACTTGGAGGCCTAAAAATTATTTGATCTCTCCCATACTGTTCATCTAAAACTCCCCCTGCATAAGGTTAGCAAACCTTTTTGGAAAGGTTGTCATCAGTAGACCCAAATATTATATCATCCACATAAATTTAGACTAAGAGACATTTGCCCTTTATTTCCCAAAGAAACAATGTATTATCTATCTTTCCCCTCAAGAACTTCTTATAAATGAGAAATGTTGGTAAGGTTACATACCAAGCCCTTTGGACTTGCTTTAAACCATATAAAGCTTTCTTAAGTTTATAAACATGATTGATGAAGGTTGGATGTACAAAACCTGAGGGCTACTCCAAATATACCTCTTCCTTGAGGTTATCATTTAAGAATGCTGACTTGACATCCATTTGGTAGACTTTGAATCCTTTGTGTGCAGCATAGGCAAGGAACATCCTAATGTCCTCTAACCTTGCAACTGTGGCAAAGGTTTTGTCAAAGTCTATTCCTTCTTCTTGCCTATAACTTCTGGATACCAGCCTTGCCTTCTTCTTTATGATTACACCATTCTCATCTAGCTTATTCATGTAGATCCACTTGGTGCCAATAATGTTATGACCTTGTGGTTTTGGCACCAGCTTCCATACCTTGCATCTCTTGAATTGTTGTAATTCCTCTTGCATGGCACTGATCCAAAAGGAGTCTTTGTTTGCTTATTCAAACCTCTGGGGCTCAACCTGAGACAGGAAGCTCAGGAATAAGGCCTCATTATGAACCCTATTTCTTATGGTCACACCTTTATTTTCATTCCCAATAATGAGATTCCTTGGGTGATCTCTCAAAAGCCTAGTTGCAGTAGGCAATCTGTCAACTCCTTGTTGGATTTCTTCTACACATCTGCTTCTTCAGTAATCTGATCACCTTCAACTGGATTTTCTTCCTCATTGAGTGCTTCAAGTTTAGAAGTAACCATGCTTGAGATGGGTATGTCTTGAATTGACAGCTCTTGCATTTTCTTATCATTACCTGCAATAATAGGAGTACTGGACCAACCCTTATAATGCAGGCTAGTCTTATCAAAGACAGCATACATAGATTCTTCAACTATATGGGTTTTCTTGTTGAATATCCTATAGGGTCCACTATGTAAGTTATATCCAACAAGAACACCTACATTGCATTTTTCAGTAAACTTAGTAAGTTGAGCTCTTCCATTATTTAAAATGTAGCATTTGCAACCAAAGATTCTAAAATATGAAATTATTGGTTTTTGTTCTTCAGAATTTCATTGGGGGTTTTCCCTTGGGCCTTGTTAATGGAGGCTCTATTCAAAACATAACATGCAGTATTGATTGCCTCAGACCAGAAATATTCTAGGAGTGAGGAGTCACTAAGTAGTGTTCAGTCAGCCTTTATCAAGGTCTTATTTATTCTCTCAGCCACTCTATTTTGTTGGGGAGTTCTGGGAGAGGAAAATTCTTGGGTGATACCAAATTCTTGATAGAACTTTGTCATAGCCCTAGATTGAAACTTTAACATCCCAAACTTCAAATAACTTAGATTTGGGTTAGGCATGTGATGGATGCTAGGGTTTAGCTAGGTTTGACCCTAGGAGGAGGATTTAGACCATGTGGGGCCCACTATGAGGCCCAAGTCAACCTAGGTCAAGCTAGGCTACATACAAACCCTAGCCACACCATGACCCCACCACATTGCCCTAAACCTAAATACAATCTAAGTGGACCCTAAGGTAGGCCATGGGGTCAACCAGTTGACCCATGATGAGTCAAGTCAACACCCTTGACCTAAATAGTGAAAATGGTGCCCTAGCCCAATTCACTGGGTTGGGTCCACCCAAATCAACCCAAACTCATTAGGTGGGTCTAAAGTGACCCTATACCCCCTAGGGAAGAGAAAAATAGGGGCATGCAATAGTAATTTTGGGAAATTACCTAGGAGAGAGAAAAGAGGAGGAATAGGAGAGAGAAAATGTTAAGGAGTTATTTTGGGCCACTTGGGCTCATCCCACCAACCCACAATGGGTTGGCTGACCAGGTATGGGTATTAGGAGGTGTGGGGACCCCACCATGCAGCCTTGGGTCAAGCCCAAGCCCAAACCCGAGCCTATCTAGCCTATCCCATGTGTGTGAGCCAATTCCCCCACCTCTCCACTCACCAAATCCAACTCCACCTTAGAACCCGACCCATTAGGGGTTAACTGACCCAGCAAGTGCAGTAGGGCCCACTCCCAAGCCACCAGCCAGCCCACACACCCAACCCGAGCCCCCCACCTTGGTGAAATTGCCTCCTTGGTGAAATCGCCCCATCATTGGTGAAATCGCCCCCCCCCCCCCCCCTCTTAACTCAGCCCAAACCGATTACACTCCCTCATTTCCACTTCAACCTTACCCCAGAGAGAGAGAGAAGGAGAGATCACCTGCAGCCATGGCCAACCAAAGAGGAGTTCGCCGGAGTTTGCATGCTATGGGAAACCGCCGCCACCCTCAACCACAACCGCCGCCAATGGTCCGTATCCCTTCCCCTCCAAGCGTACTAGTTTCCTAGATCAACTAGGCTAGAGGTCGAGCTCAAACGAGCTCGACGTTAGGAAATCAAAAGCTTGAAATTCTGGAAAAAATGGCGGCCTGGAGTTATTTCGGCTCGGTTGCGCCGCCGCCGTCCACCGCTCTCCGCCGCCCAGTCGCCGGCCAGCTCTAGCCCCGACCACCGTGAGGCCGGGGAAGAACTTGGCCGGAGGTCCCGCCGCCGGCGATGGCCGGGAACGGCCCCGCAAAACCACCCAGCACGGGTTTTGGCCATGCATGTTGCATGGAGAAGAAATACAGGCACCGTCCGATCTTCTTTAAAATTCGGGCAGGCTGATCATGCATTTAAGTTATTTTTAATAAATCTGTTACTATTTCATTTAATGAATAGTGTATTAAATTGTGACATTTTGGCAGTCACTTTGCATGTTGATTTT
The DNA here is from genome assembly GCA_039513925.1 of Platanthera zijinensis. Lineage (NCBI taxonomy): Eukaryota > Viridiplantae > Streptophyta > Magnoliopsida > Asparagales > Orchidaceae > Platanthera > Platanthera zijinensis. The sequence goes on from CM077091.1 coordinate 10,055,689, forward strand.
AAGGCCCTTATAGCCACCTGTAGAATTTTTGCCCAACATGAATATTGTAGATCTCTGTGTTAACTTTTATTTGACATGTTACTCATCAAATTTGGTTAAGTATTCTGCCCTGTAGGTCCATTTTACTAGGACTACTGCTAGGGTAGGACAGAAATTAAATTAATTCCTCAGCCCAAACCCTTGGTCCAAATGGGCTGAAATTTGGGCTAGGTTACTAAATTAGGCTTATCTAGGCCATCCCCAAAAATCAGAATTTTTGGGGAACATTTTGCTATAGTCTTTACAAAAATACCCAACAGTAAATAATTGTGATTTTTGGAGTTTCCTAACTCCAAATGGCCCCAAATTTTGGTGGCACCCTCTCATGGGTATATTAGACCCATGGTTAAAATTTGGGCTAAATTGATGCACTGCATGTTGAGGAATCTCACTTGCTTGTTTGAGAAATAATATTTGGCTTGGGCTGCAAATAGCAATTTTGCAGAATTTCAAATGGCTGCCCAAGCCAAACCAGAAGCCCCCTTGACCTGAGATTTTGGTCAGATGTATAATTAGGGCATATTTAGGCCCTGCCCAAAAATGGGCTTGATTGGAAAATAAAATATGGGAAAATTACCAAAATACCCCTAGGGCTTAACTAGGTGATTCTTGGAGATTGCTAACTCCAAATGGCCCCAAATTTTGGTGGCTGGCCCTTAGGGACCATATAGACCAGTGGTAGAAATTTCTCTGAAATTGGAACAAGTCGTGTTGGGAAAGGCCCACATGCAAGAATTAAACTACTTAGGCTCGGGGTGCAAATAGCAAATATAAAACATGTTTATGATATTTGCCTAAAGGGGTGCATTTAGAATGCACACCCCCTGATTAGTAGACCAGTAGGGTATAATTTCAAACCCTAATTTAGTTGGGATTTTCGGGGAGCAAAAATCCCACACTTAGTGAATTCGACAATTTTTGAGAATTTGGTGAACACTTAAGAATTTTCTAAAATGAATCAAACTAGGGTCTAGAAGATTTACAAAACCCTAATGATATTATGTAAACTCATGGGAGACATATTCGAGCCCTTGAGATTCGACTTGATAAATTGAAGATTTAATTTATAAGTATACGGGAAAATGACAATTTTACCCTTAACAATAATTGAATGATTCTGGTGGAGATAAAATAATGAATAAATCGATGTATCATATCTATAATAATCTCATGTGATTAAACACAATACAATGCATTTGGAAGTTCATTCAATTGATCATTAGTTAGGTCATCTTACCCTAGTCGCACAGTCTCGATAGAAGTGTCGTACGTAAATACCTATCTAGATAATACCACCCTAGATTAATGAACAGAACGATGGGGATGGTAGTGTAATTTGGAAATGGCAGGGTGGTATTAGGTCTGGGGCTACATTTAGAATAAGTAGGTTTACCCTACTAGGACCACCGGGAGATAGAATAAAATGGGATAGTTGTGGAAATTGGGAATAAACCCGGGTGGTGTTGATAGCGTCATAAGTATAGTAACGAGGGATAGAGTGCAAATCTCTTTACAATAGGCATAACGGAGTCCGACGGGAAACCCTCGACTTCCGATTAACACCATAAGTCATTAGGCCACTAAGGAGTAATACTAAAGGAGAATCGTGGGTAACGGGTAAACACCAACTAAAAGTAATTATCCTTGCGAAAGGGAACTTCGGGTTTCATGCCCGTCTTGGTTCCTAGTGCCCTCGAGACCCCCTCACGGGGCATGCCTTGGGCAGTCCTGGGATTCACTCTAAATCACTATGTATAATAAACCTTAGACGAGAGTAGTCTAATAGGCTTGGAGATCTACGCGATAGGTTCGTCGGTTAAATAAGGTTGGAAACATCATATGGGTTACTTGCTCACCTGTTTCACAAGGTTGCAGAGATACAAGTAATGAGCTCATCCTAACCGGGTTGGAGGGATACGAGTGGCTTGCTCACCTGTTTCTTAAGGTTGGAGGGATACAAGCACTTGCTCACCCAAATTGGATTGGAGGGAATGTGTTAACAATATCAGTACGAGCAGGAAGCTCAGATTAATACCTTGCATGTGCATAAAATTAGTGGCGAGTCACGCGGGACTGGCCAGTCAATGCACCGATGGCAGTACGATGACTCGGGCGAGGCGTACGGGTGGAGGGGCCAGTATGCTAAATATATAATACTACGGAATCCCCGAAGACATACACTCGACCTACAAGACTGACGGGTAGTCAGCAAAATACGTACGCAAAACTCTAGAGTGCACCTAGGACGTGCACAGAGGCGTATGAGAGGGGTCTAGGTCTGGTAGTGCTTATTGTTGGGTATTGCATCCACAATGTACCTGATTTGAAGAAGCCCCTGTGCAAGACAAGGTAAATAGACAATGTATTTGATGAAATATTTCTAGTTGTACTTGTAGATATTCCATGCTAAGTACACACCAATGTCAGGGTACAGTGGGTCAATATACACGGGTCTGTGCAACGTAATCCCTCGTTGAGCAGATCAATGTGTTGGCCTACGTGTACTCTCTCTATTGGGGTGTACTTAATTTCAAGTACAGGGCTATGATAAAGCAAGAGCAGACAAGGAGCAAGGATGGGCCAAAGACCAGCTCAAGGGGAGAAAGAGGAGAAACAGCCTAAGTACAAATCGACGAGAATCACTAAGTGATTCTCGCCGATTCGGCGAGAATCACTAGTGATTCTCGCCGAGTCGTCGAGAATCACTAGCTGATTCTCGCCGGTTGAAGCCGGCAGCTTCGTCACAGACAGGGAAATTTTCTAAGGCAGAATCGTCGAGAATTACTTATGATTCTCGCCGATTCGTCGAGAATGACCTTGCATTCTCGACGATTCGGTGAGAATCAAAAGTGACTCCCGCCGATTCTCCCCGACTTCTGTATCTGTGCAGTCAGATTTCGGCTAAGTAGAAGTCGGCGAGAATCATAAGTGATTCTCGCCGATTCGGCGAGAATCACCTATGATTCTCGCCGAATTTGACTTGGCAATTTTTCTGAAAGTTCTGGACCGGTCCAAGTTACCTGCAGCTGTTTGAACCGGACTTTGGTCCTTACCTTGGTGGGACCCACAACGGTCATCTTCTTGACCTAGGGTATAAATACGATACATTGTGAACAGTAAAAGATACGGATATACGGTATTTCAAAAAGAACGAGCGGCCGACGACAAACCCTAATCTCGCGATCATGCTCCGCCGGTCATCTCCGCCGCTCGCACGGTTGTCGCCGCTGTTGATCTCAGGGTCTTCCAGATCTCCGGCGACAGAAGCTTAGGCTAGCATAGCATCTCACGCGTCTAACGAGAGATCCCTTGTCTCTTGATTCGTTGATCGGGAAAATCTTTCCCCTTCCGAATCGATCGAGACGATCGATCCTTGTGTGACCGTTGGTAGATCTTGCTCCCTTTACTACGAAGTCTGAATCAAGTTGGCACTGCTGCTGCTCTTCATCGCCGCTGCTGATTCCGAGAACGTTGCTGCCGCCTCAAGCCGCCGCCGGTCTTGGGAAAGATTCACTCCAAGTGAGATCTAGGGCTGTGCACTCTTCGTTGACTTCAAGAGCACGTCATCAAACGAAGAGGGTCACCTTCTCTCCAAACGTTGTTTGTATTTCTTACAAGCTAGTTTTTAATTTCTTTGTAACGGACCGATTGGTCCCTAGTTGTAAGGGTTGGGTGCAACCCGGACTGTGGGAGTGTTGACTCCTACGTGTGGAAGGGTTCCTTCCGTGAGTGCAAGGATTGGATTTCAATCCTGTTGGTGAAGTGACCGAGTCGTCCCGTGTTGGGAGATAGGTCGAAGGGGGAAAGTGGACGTACCCAAATCGGGGAACCACTATAAATTGTCTGTGTATTTTCTGTGCTTGGTTGTTTTGTTTTCTGGTGCAGGTAAAATCATAATTCCGCAAAATACGCGACAGAGACACCTATTCCCCCCCCCCCCATAGGTGAACATAGTTGACACTAGGTGGACTTTCAAGTGGTATCAGAGGGAGGTTACTCATCAAAAAGGTTCACACCTTGAGTAGAATCCTGCCCCCAGTGTCAAGAAGCAGACAGATATCCTCCATGGACGGACTCAAGCACTCCGGCAAAATCCCAGTATGCACCAGACTGAACTTTCCTATCTGGAAGGAAAGAATCAGATTCTACATGGAAGCGGTCGACCCTCGGCTCTTCATGATAGTGGAGGAGGGACCTTACATTCCCACTAAGGCCTCCACCATTGATCCTACCAGGAAAGTACCCAAGCAACTTTCGGAAATGGACAAGGACGAAATGGTGCTGTTCGGACTCGACAAGAAAGCTCAGAACATCCTGGTGAGCGCAGTTGACGACTCTATGATGCAGAACTTCAGCAATTGCAGGACAGCCAAGGATCTCTGGAGCTGTCTGATTGTCTTAATGGAGGGCACAGATGAAGTGAGGGACGATCGGAGATCCCTCCTCAATCAGAAATATGAGGCCTTCAGACAAGGGCCAAAGGAGGAGATCGGAGTCACCTTCGAAAACTTCCTCAAGATCGTCAATGCACTTAAAGGATATGGAAGAGTGTTCACTGACGTTGAACTCAATGATAAATTCCTTAGGTCCCTCACTAAGGAATGGGACACAAAGATCTGCGCCATCCGCGAGTTTGGCAGACTTGCGGAAACCGACCCTCAGATTCTGTTCGGGAAGCTCATGTCCTATGAGCTTCAGTTGAACACAAGGAAGGCTGAAGAGGAAGCAGAGAAAGCCGCGGCCAAGGAAAAGACGGTGGCCCTGAAAGCCATTCACTCCAGAAAGGGTAAGGGTGTCGCCTCCTCCCGGGCATGGAAGAGGGATGAAGAGGAAGACTCTGAGCCAAGCTCCTCCGGATCAGAGTTATCTGAGGAAGATTTATCCCTTATCACAAGGGAATTCAAGAAGTTCCTCAAGCTGAGGAATTAGAGAAAGAGAACCGGCTCCTCCTCAAGGGATCAGAAGAAGAACTATTCCTCTGACAGGTATGTTTCCAAACCGAATAAACACCGCTCTTCTGACATTATATGTTTTGGTTGCAACAAGCCAGGACACGTCGTGGCCGACTGCCATCAAGGCAAGAGGGAAAAGGGAAAGGGAGTGGAGCACAGGTCCTCAAGAGACAAGAAGAAGGAGAGGAGTTACATCGCAAAGAAGCCAAAGACGCTGAGTGAATCTGACACGTCAGACACCAGCGATGATGAGGAGGCCTACTTTGGGCTAATGGGTCGCTCTGACTCAGAAGGAGATTGCCCCCCATTTACGGGGAAGGTAAAAGATCACACCCCTCTCTCCGACTCTAACTCTGATCCTGAGTCTCAGGATGATGATGCTGAGGATAGCTCTTCTGCCCGTGAAGCTGAGCTTCTCGATAAGTATGAGCTTCTGCTCAATACTTTTCTGGAATGTCGAAAGAGAATGAAGGCTGCGAAGAAGGAAGTAAAATCCCTTAAAAGTGAAAGTGTATCCCTGAGAGAAGAGATCACCAGTTTGATCTCTCTCCGACAGGAGCACTTGGAACTAACTTCAAAGCATTCAGAGTCTCTTAAGCTCCTTGATCTCAAGCAGGAAGAAGTCGACAAGTTGGAAGAACTACTTGCGGCAGAAAGGAAGATCGTCAAGAGCTTCTCTATGCCAAAAACTGTTCTCCCATTAGTTGATACCTTCTCTGCTCAGGCCAAAAGAGCTGGCTTGGGTCATGTAGGTGTGTCCAGTTCCTCGTCCAGGAGAAACAGGAACAGGAGAAAGAATAAGGCTGCCAAGAAAGCCTCTGCTGATGAGAAAGGAAAGGCCCCACTCAGTCCTGTTGAGTTCAGAAAGCCTAGCTTTCCCTGTAACCAACATGTCTTTGAGTCAACATATGGGCATCACTTCAGGCCCTCGGTTGCAAAGCCGAAGAGCCGATATGATGGGTGGACCTTTCCCCGTAACTTCAGTGAGAGTGTCTTCAAGGCACCCTATGAGGAAATCCACTTGGGAAATTATGGTCAATTCTCTAGCGGCCATAATAGGAAGCTGGCACCTAAGGCCAAACATGTTACACTGAAAAGCCAAGAGGTGAAGAATTCATGTGACTGTGGTCATCTTGTTGCCTCCACCTCCAGGTCTTCGGCCCTAGTTGGACCCCACGTTTCAAGGGTAAAGCAGGCGCCCAAGAGGAAGTATAACAGGTTTGACTGCTGGTGTTGTGGCAAAATTGGTCACTTTGCCATGGATTGTTGGTTTAATCCAAGGTATAACGAGACTCCTTATGTTAGCAATGCGAGGCCGACCACTCGTAGAGTTAACCAATCGAGGGGGAGTATGCTAACAAGGAATCTAGGACCCAAGTTTGATTGGGTTCCTAAGGCAAATTAATTCTATTTTGCAGGGAGTAAGGATGACAGGAAAAGCACTTCCGGGACGTGCCAATTCCTCGGAAGAAGGCTTATCTCCTGGAACAGCAAGAAGCAAAATTGTGTCGCAACCTCCACAGCAGAGTCTGAATACATCTCGGCAGGGAGCTGTTACGCACAACTCCTATGGATAAAGAACCAGTTAGCAGACTATGATCTTCAGTTCAAGAAAGTACCCATGTACTGCGACTCCTCAAGTGCAATTGCCATCGCAAACAATCCAGTATCGCATAGCAGAACAAAGCATATTGAAGTGCGCTACCACTTCATTCGGGAGCACGTGGAGAACAAGGACATCTCTCTCTGCTATGTCCCCACGGACAAGCAGATTGCAGATATTTTAACAAAGCCCTTAGACGAGGCCAAGTTCAGTCTCTTCAAAACTGAATTGGGGATGCTCAACTATGAAGAATAAAGCCTCCAGACGCTCCTGGCTCGTGCCTCTAGGGGGAGCATCTGCCAGCTTTTTAAGTGACAACATAAGTGCACGAACTGAGGGGGAGCATGGTGTCCGGTGCACCAGACCCAAATTTGCAGAAGCCGAAAAGGGGGAGATTACCCTCTCGGCTAAGGCTAAGGTAACTCAATGCTCTCGTTTGCTCTCAAGTAACGGGTAATGTTTATCCCTATCACCTCATTTTTTAGCTTCGGTTTTTCACTCCTATATGCTCTATTCACCTTAGCTTGTAGGGTTTAGGCTTCTTCAAATAGGGGGAGATTGTTGGGTATTGCATCCACAATGTACCTGATTTGAAGAAGCCCCTGTGCAAGCCAAGGTAAATAGACAATGTATTTGATGAAATATTTCTAGTTGTACTTGCAGATATTCCATGCTAAGTACACACCAATGTCAGGGTACAGTGGGTCAATATACACGGGTCTGTGCAACGTAATCCCTCGTTGAGCAGATCAGTGTGTTGGCCTATGTGTACTCTCTCTATTGGGGTGTACTTAATTTCAAGTACAGGGCTATGATAAAGCAAGAGCAGACAAGGAGCAAGGATGGGCCAAAGACCATCTCAAGGGGAGAAAGAGGAGAAACAGCCTAAGTACAAATCGACGAGAATCACTAAGTGATTCTCGCCAATTCGGCGAGAATCACTAGTGATTCTCGCCGAGTCGTCGAGAATCACTAGCTGATTCTCGCCGGTTGAAGCCGGCAGCTTCGTCACAGACAGGGAAATTTTCTAAGGCAGAATCGTCGAGAATTACTTATGATTCTCGCCGATTCGTCGAGAATGACCTTGCATTCTCGACGATTCGGTGAGAATCAAAAGTGACTCCCGCCGATTCTCCCCGGCTTCTGTATCTGTGCAGTCAGATTTCGGCTAAGTAGAAGTCGGCGAGAATCATAAGTGATTCTCGCCGATTCGGCGAGAATCACCTATGATTCTCGCCGAATTTGACTTGGCAATTTTTCTGAAAGTTCTGGACCGGTCCAAGTTACCTGCAGCTGTTTGAACCGGACTTTGGTCCTTACCTTGGTGGGACCCACAACGATCATCTTCTTGACCTAGGGTATAAATATGATACATTGTGAACAGTAAAAGATACGGATATACGGTATTTCAAAAAGAACGAGCGGCCGACGACAAACCCTAATCTTGCGATCTTGCTCCGCCGGTCATCTCCGCCGCTCGCACGGTTGTCGCCGCTGTTGATCTCAGGGTCTTCCAGATCTCCGGCGACAGAAGCTTAGGCTAGCATAGCATCTCACGCGTCTAACGAGAGATCCCTTGTCTCTTGATTCGTTGATCGGGAAAATCTTTCCCCTTCCGAATCGATCGAGACGATCGATCCTTGTGTGACCGTTGGTAGATCTTGCTCCCTTTGCTACGAAGTCTGAATCAAGTTGGCACTGCTGCTGCTCTTCATCGTCGCTGCTGATTCCGAGAACGTTGCCGCCGCCTCAAGCCGCCGCCGGTCTCGGGAAAGATTCACACCAAGTGAGATCTAGGGCTGTGCACTCTTCGTTGACTTCAAGAGCACGTCGTCAAACGAAGAGGGTCACCTTCTCTCCAAACGTTGTTTGTATTTCTTACAAGCTAGTTTTTAATTTCTTTGTAACGGACCGATTGGTCCCTAGTTGTAAGGGTTGGGTGCAACCCGGACTGTGGGAGTGTTGACTCCTACGTGTGGAAGGGTTCCTTCCGTGAGTGCAAGGATTGGATTTCAATCCTGTTGGTGAAGTGACCGAGTCGTCCCGTGTTGGGAGATAGGTCGAAGGGGGAAAGTGGACGTACCCAAATCGGGGAACCACTATAAATTGTCTGTGTATTTTCTGTGCTTGGTTGTTTTGTTTTCTGGTGCAGGTAAAATCATAATTCCGCAAAATACGCGACAGAGACACCTATTCCCCCCCCCCCCCATAGGTGAACATAGTTGACACTAGGTGGACTTTCACTTATACCCACCTAGAAGTGGAGAGCCCGCTCCACTGTTGCCGTAGCCACAACGGTAGTACCCGAGAGTGATGCAAGCTCTCAAAAAGAGGGAACTAAAGGTCTGTGATCACGGAGTCGTGTGTGTGTGTTGCACTTACATGTTTAACATACTCATCATAACATACATTCATTCATTAGGACATACGCTTCATAGATCCTTATCATATAAATTGTATGGGCGGTTTATATGATAAGTTACTTTTGGAAACCCTAACTTATAAGTTCGTATGGGCGTTCATATAAGTTGGGGTACTTCTATGATATTGATAGGAGTAGGAGTAGCAGTAGCGTACTTTTCTTTTTGTACTGCATTTACTTCCAGTTCTACCTTTTTACTGCAGTCCTTTTCTTTCTGCACTGTCTTTACTTACTCGCACTTTATATAGAACTGCTAGATTATATATAGAACTGCTAGACTTTACTTACTCCTGCTAGATAGAAATGTCACCTGCTTCCACTTTGCTACCCCTTGTTGTCCTCCGCATCCTCCTTCCATCCGGTGCCTAAGAGCGATAGGAGGAGGTGTTGAGGATACGACTTAGTCTTTTTGACTAACATACGTTGACTCCCCCTTTTTAGGAGTTCGAGGAGGTGGACCAGCACGTCCAGCGGGACGAGGAGGCAGGGCATGAGGAGCAGTTACCACCACCACCAGACACTACTACCGCACGACCTCAGGTGGGAGGAGATGTAGTAGATATCATAGTTTACAGCTTTCTGTTTTGTGAGAGAGAGTCTGATTTCTATTGATGTATATGGGTATAAGCCCTACTTTCTCTTTTGTACTCATTATGGACTATAGTAGCACTTTCATTTCCATATATATGATATGCTCTGTGATTTCTGTGGACATGTGTATTAGCTTGTTTATACACTTTTACTTCCGCATCTCTAGTGAAAAATGATCGTAATAGCCGGCAGAATCGGCGTCTTACGGTGTCGACTAACTCAGGAGTTAGTGTCACCGTAAGGCGGCGGTTCTGGGCATAAGATCCGGGATGCCTTCGAAAAGGGAAAAGGCGGATCTTACAGAAACTGTGTACCATGGTCAGTTCTTGATTTGAATACAATATATTGTAGCTCATTATGAATTTCCTAGACATAGTTCATAAAGATATCTAGGGTATCTGGCTTCTTCTTAAGGAAGAATACTCATGTATACCTTGAGTGCTCAACAACAATCACTAGGGTATACAACTTCCCACCTTGGCTTTGAATGGTCAAAGGACCAAATAAGTCCATATGCAATAGATAAAGACATCTTTTAGTATCTTTAGAGCCAATACTTTTAAAGGTGGCCTTAGTTTGCTTGCCTATTTGGCATGCATGACAGGGACCACTTTTAACACATTTTATATTTGGACTATTTCTAATTAGATTTTCAAAAAATAGTTTGTTCATTGTCTTATATTTAATGTAGGCAAGTTTCTTGTGCCATTGAACACAAAGAGACTCTTTCTCATTAGCCACAAGACACACTAGTGTTAAAGAACTATTTAAAATAAAATCTAAGCAATATGCATTCCCACTCCTAGTGCCTGAGAGGATGACATCTAAGTCAACTGACTTTTTGATCAAGCACTTGTCATTGTGGAATTCAATAACGTAGCCCAAGTCATATAGTTGACTTATGCTTATAAGGTTGTGTTGCAACCCTTCCACATAAGCTACCCTTGTTATTGAAACTATGTCATTGGTAATCATACCATAGCCACATGTAATACCCCTATCAGAGCCACCAAAGATGACTTTTGGCCCATTCTTTATAGTAGAATAGTCTTTTTATATGCTCCTTATTCTAGTCATGTGTCTGGAACAACCACTGTCCAAATACCATATCTAATTTAGGAGGGTACTTGAACTAACCTGCAAAATATAATTCACTTATCCTTAGGTACCAAATTTATCTTGTGTTCTAGGTACTTGTTATCAACATAAGATGAAGTTCTTTAAAAATTTTGCATGGTAGGAATGCCTCTCTTTACATTAGGCAAATTGGGGTTATGCCAACAGTCTATGGTAAAGTGTCCCACTTTGCCATAATACCAACACTCATGAATATTGTATCTTCTTTTTTGAATAGATTTAGAAGTGGAAGCTTCACCTTTTTGTTCATTAAAGAAGACAACAACATTCTTCAAGTTCCTGTCAGCAATAACTTGGCATTTTGCCTATCTATAGATTGTCTTAGCAGTCATTATATGATTAATATCAGTAGGTCTCAGTTTAGAGGCTGAGCATGAGTTGATAACATCAGATATTGCCCTATGAGAGTAATTTATAGGCTTGACAACAGCCATTTGTTTTGCTGGAAGGTACTTGAAGGAAGCCGCTTCCTTCTTCTTTAGTGGGTGGGATAAGGAAAAAAACACAAATGGTCCAAGATGGTTTATCTGTATTTCCTCATATGGGGCCTTTAAGGAACTCAAGCCCATCCCCTTTCTTCCACTATAGCTATGAGCATTTTTGCTCATGCTATGGATCTATCATTAAACAAATGACCATACATGCTCTCTTGGTCATACTTGTTGGATGGCAACAATACCTTCTCAAAAGAAATCATAGGCTTCATTATAGCCTTGCCCATACACTTATTCCTTCTTCTGGCATTCCTCTCATTGAACCTCAACCCCTTCTTATTAGTTTGGGAGGTGAAGGTGTCAATGAGTGGCAATACAAATTTTGGTTTAAATTGGGTCACTAGCTTCCTCTCTTTGAGGAGCTTTTCTTCTAGATCTTTAATTAATATATTTTTATTACTTATGGTTGTGATTTGGATCACAATTATTGCTTTAAATTTGGATATTTCCTTGCTTAGTTGATTTAGCTATGAAATTGACTACGTGTGCAAAGAAATATCTTTTCTTAGAGAATCAATCTCCTTAGCTTGTCTTTTGACAAGCAGCTTGCTCTTCTTTAGAGCTTCCAAGATCAAACCATAATTGTTAATCAGTTGAATGACATCTTCCTCAGATTTTGAGCCACATTTACCACAAGATGAAGGTGCTTCAGAATCTGTACTAGTTTTATATTCAGATCAAGATTTAGAGGAGGAGATAAAGTGTATTAATACCTCATCAAGATAAGAATTATCTTGGTTATGTTCTCCTTTAGTTATGGACATCAATCCACATCAGCCACTGACTTCTTCATCATCCTCATTGTCATCGTCTGAATGTGATAGAGGGGCCCTGATGCTTATCCTTGTAGCTGGATAGTCATCATCATCTTTAGTAATAACAATCAGCCCAATATAGGCTTCATCTTCTTCTTTAGAATCTGAAGATGCTTAGTCAGATTGACTCCAGCTCTTCTCCTTCTTGGCAAGGAAAGTCTTTTTAGCTTTCTTTCCCTTGTGGTGATGGTGCTTCTTCTCACCGGTTTCTTTCCTCTTGACTGGGTAGTCAGCAATGACATGCCCAGACTTGCTGCAACAATAACATATAATATTTCTAGAAATATGTTTACTAGGTTTAGTTTCATACCGGTCTCCTTTGGAATACTTCTTTCCAGATCTGTTGTTGTCCTTCTTGTAGTCTGAAGAGGAGAAAGGTTTCCTCTTCCATTGCTTCCTCTGCATCATCTTCTTGAATTGCCTTGAGAAGGCAACAAATTCCCCATCAGACATATTGTTTTCACATGTGTTGGACTCAAAACTCTCCGAGTCAACTGGCCTTCTTGGAGGAGAGGGAATTCTCTCCTTACTCTTCTTAGATTTCTTAGCTTTGAGAGCCACAGACCTCTCCTTGTCATGAGACTTGATGGTGGTCTCTTCCTCCTTCCTTGCAGATAGTTGCATCTCATAAAAGAGCAACTTTCCAAATAGAGTATATGGAGGAGTATCAACTAGCTTGGCCACCTCCCTTCTAGCACAGATTTTTGTGTCCCAGTCCCTAGTTAGAGACCTCGGGAACTTATCATTTAGATCATAGTTACTAAAGACCCTTCCATAGGTCCTCAACTCATTGACCATCCTGAATAATCTTTCATAGCATTCAACTATAATATCCTTGCAATTCTGCTTGAAGGCTTCATATTCCTGATTTAGCAGGGATTTCCTATCATCCCTTACTTCTCCAGTGCCTTCCATATACACAATCAGTATATCCCACATTTCTTTAGCAATTTTACAGTGCACCAAGTTTTGAATTTTGGAGTCATCAATTGCACTTAATATGATATTTTTAGCTCTCTTATCCATAGTAGCAAGTGCAACTTCATCCCTAGTCATCTCAGCATATAACTTGGGCACTCTCACAGTTGGATCAATAGTGGAGGCCTTTTGGGGAATAAAAGTTCCCTCCTTAACAGTGATATAGATCCTATGGTCTGAATCTTCTATGAATAGCCTCACCCTTTGCTTCCATATGCCAAAGGACTCTTTTTTGCATATGGACAACTTCATAAAACTCATCTCCTTATGATCCTCTACAGTAGACATATTTGGAATATTAGACTACCTCTTATATGATCTGGTTAGACTGCTAAGTCCTTTTTAACCAACCTCCCTATGATACAGCTTTATAATTAACTTTGTAGTAATCTAAATCACTTAGAGGGGGGTGAATAGGTTGTTTGGTTTCTACTTTTTTTACTTAGCTTTCTTGGTTGTTTTGCTCAATAAAAACACACATAGAAAGCACACTATTGTTTATAGTAGTTCCACAAGGTATGAGTACATCTACTCTCCCTCTCCACCTTTCTAATAGTGTGTTAAACAAGACAACCTCCTCCAAAACTCAGCTCAAGGAGCTTATACACAGATCCCTCAGGATCTCACAGGTCTCCTCCAAGACCCTGCCTTAATCCACAGCCCTAAATACTCAGAGTACTCTCAACTCCTACAGCTTAGTGACCCTCCTACCACTCAGGCTTGGAGGATAGGCCTACACTTAAGCTCAATAGCCCTACACTCAGGTCCAAGACCTTACACTCAAAACATCAATGTTCTTATAGAGAATATATGTAAGTGATTATAACAAAAGACCTTAGATAATAAACCTATAGCCTTTGTCTTCTATTGAACTTGTACAACAGTTAGCTGGCTTTGAGCAGGACTGTAAAATGGTTCTGCAGCTAAAGCTTTTGCTCCATCTTGATCTCTTATCTTCAACAGAAGGAAAAAAGATCTACCACTTGAGTCTAGAGTGACTCAACATGTTCTCCTAAACCTGATCAGCAATAACAAACTATCTTCCTGAAATTGAAGTGCACAGCTATCAGGAAGACTGACTTCTCCCAGTTCACGGCCAGGAAGAACTTCCTCTTAGGTCAGATTTTAGTTTTTCAGAACTTTGCACTTCTTGGCCCAACTTCTATTCCATTGACCAAAGTGTTGTCCTTCAGCATAGCAACAGCTCTTTGAATTTGTACTAACATAGTATGACCAAGAATAGATAAAGTTATCTTGATTTATCTCCTTTCTGCCAAAAATTGATCACGCCTTCTAAACGGCTCTTTTTGAAAACATCCCAGCAGTTTAGCTGAGACTGGCTTCTATCTCAGCAGTTCCACTGAGACCAGACTGCCTTCTCAGTAGGGCTGAGACTGGATTCTATCTCAGCAGCAAATCAGCTACTTCTCAGTTGTTCCACTGAGACCAGACTGCCTTCTCAGCGATTCCGCTGAGGACATACTAACTTCTCAGTGGAGCTGAGACTAGCTTCTATTTTAGTGGTGAATCATCTGCATCCCAATGCTTCTGCTGATATCAGACTACCTTCTAGGCAGATTGACCCTTAAACTGCTGAGACATGGCAGTAATAACCAGAGATGTTCTAGACATCTTTTAGAACAACTTAAACCTGTAATAATATGAATAAAAAGGTTTATCAATTACAATATTCCCTTAGCATTGTATGTGATGCATCTTCAAATCCAAGGAACATTGAAGGGCAATATTCCCAATAATTAGTTCTGTATACCCTGAGGAGGAATCGACTATACGCCAAGTTCTCTAAGTGTGAGTTTTAGATATCTTCAGTGGCTTTTCTTGGTCCTATAGTGAGTGGAGAGAGTATTGTTGTGGATCCGGCAAAGATAGATGTGATACGTGAGTGGCATGTACTTGCTTCTATAGCGAAAGTCATAAGTTTCCTTGGACAGATATTATAGGCACTTCGTAGAGAACTTTTCAAGGATTAATTTACCTCTCACTGCATAGACAAAAAAGAATCAGAAGTTCGTCTGGATGCCAGAGTGCGCGCAAGATTTTGAGGAGTTGAAGAGTCATCTGACCACGACACCTTTGTTGTGCTCGCCATATAAAACATAAGGTTTTGAAATCTATAGCGATGTCTCAGGGAGCGGCTTAGGCTGTGTTCTTCAGCAATTTGGAAAGGTTGTAGCTTATGCCTCTCGCCAATTGAAAGTGCATGAGAGGAATTATCTATTCCATTAATTGGAATTAGCGACTATGATATTCGCTCTTAAGCTGTGGAGACACTAATTATATGGTGTAAAGTCAATATCTTTACCGACCATAAGAGTATAAAGTACATGATAGATAAGAAGGACTTGAACATGCGACAATAGAGGTGGATGGAGCTCCTCGAGGATTACACCTTCAAGATTCACTATATTCCCGGCAAGGGAAATGTGGACGCGGATGCGTTGAGTCGCATGGATCCAGCACAAGCAAGTTGGTTACAAAAGCATGATGAATATCTGATTCGTGAGTTGGACGATGTGAAAATGAGCTAAATAAAGGCAAATTTTATTGCTCCAAAAATATCATCAATACATAGGTATGTCCCCTTATTTATAGAAAATGGGGGAGATGAGAGAATACAATAAGAGATGTGGGACTAAATACTATTGGATCTAGTGGCCAACCTTAGTGGGGGTGAATAAGGTTTACGACATTTATGATAAATTCGAATTATTTCTGACCGGGAAAAACTAGTTCTGGAAGCTACCGCGGGGCGTTTGGTAGCTAACGCGTGGTGGTATGTCACAGAACTCATTTTTCTGGGCAGATTCCTCCTTGGAGATCTATGCACCCTTCAGAAACTCACAGGCTACCAATCACAACATTATATACAAGTAAAGAAATAGAAAATAAATTTCACTGTAAACTAAATCAACAACTATTTTTAAAGATTACAAAAACTTGATCTCTGTGATGCCAAAAATCGAAGGCGGTGAATGTAGAAAGACTTTTGGTTTTCTATACCAACCCGCTCCCCGGACCGATTGGCTCTCTCCCTTTCCCTCCAAGAAAGGTCTTCGAGCCGATTCTTCACCTTCATGCAAGGAAGTGTTTTAGAGCCCCTCTAGATCACCCGATCTAGACGTCCCTTCCTAGGGACAATTTCACACAAAATCCTCCCCAGATTCCGAAAACCTTCCCCGGTCGATTTCCCTCACCACAAGAATTCAGAGACAAGAAAAGAATACAATAAAGGTATAAAAGATTTAAGATTGAATCTCCCTCTTGATGATTCCTCCATTGAGCGATCTGCGACCGATGCTTGAAATCTTTGTGTGCTCGCAACTGATCAACTCTCCATAATCGTTGTTGTCCTTTTCTCACTGGAGTTCTTCGTGCGCGAACGGGAGGGAGGCGGTTTTCTTTTCCTTCAACGAAGATGACGGAACTGACCATAGAGAGGCAGTCGGACCCTAGGAATATTAGAACTAAGTCTCCTTTCGTCTTGGTAAGGAATACAGAAAATGAGATGCTTTTTATACGTCTTTGTAAAAATAGGCTACCGTCAGTGGTAAGGCTAGCGCTAGGCGGTAGGTTCACGTGCTTGATGTGACAGTTGTCCTGCAAATTTGGAAAAATATTTAAAACAAATATTTTCCCTTTTTCAAAGTTAACGCAGCGCGGTAGGAAGGTAGCGCCACACGGTAGGCCGAGCGTCTTGATGAATCTGTCTTGACGATTGTTGAGTGGCTAGCGTGGCGCGGTATACTGCCATCTCCTGGCAGTAGCTTCCCGAGCATCTGTCTGAAATAATTCCTCGAGCTAGCGCGGGTGGTAGGAATAGAGTGGCGCGGTAGAAACCCGAGCGCCATGTCCATTTAGTTCAGGCTACCGCCCGACGATAGCTACTACCGCTCGGCGGTAGGTGCCAGAGAAGTGTTTCTTGTATCGCTTGAACATGTAACCTTGCACACTCTAAAAAATAAAAGATGTGATCAGATATAGCATCGGATTTGATGTTATCAAACTAAGGATTTGTGAACCGTCGGTTCCAATTAACTACCCCTTTTGATAATATCAAATCCCGTTCATGAGATATAGCAATGAGATGCATGATAGAGATTATATAAGAGATAAATGTTAAAAATATATTAAGTCTAGTTTCAGGTTACATATACATGTGCTCAACCTAAATGCATGTTCTACGTGGTCCCCCTATCTACGTGCACACACCATAATAAGCTCCCCCTCCATGTGATCTTCCCTATCCCATGACTCATGACTAATCTATTACTCATGACCAATCTATTCTCCCCCTTTGATATTATCGAGAGGGGATATACTAGACAAAAACAAAATAAACATGCGCATGCACGGTAGAAACAGAATGCAGTATGCAATGAGCATGATAAAACAAAAGCATACAGTGCACGGTGGAGAAAGTGAAATGAGAGGAAAAAAACAATAAGGATGAACAAAAAGAAATCCAGAAAGGATAAGGCATAGAAGTCAAATCGATGAGTGCAGTACACAAAAATATTTTAAATTAGTTATCAGAGTTAAAAAGAATTCGACAACACAGGTAAACTAAGCATATAATGATTTAGAGTACAATGCTAAAAGAATTAGAGAATTAATACATAGGAACATTGTACATGTCACGAACAGAAATCGTAGACTAGAACTGTTGTGCTATAGACATATAGTGTCGTTTCAGTCCAATTCTTATGCATGGAAGCGTTAGATAGAGTAATGACATGTGTACATGCAGCATCGGAAGAAAAACATCAAGTTGAGTTAACCGTCATTACATGGTTTATCTCAGTAATTCAATATGCTATCGCGAGAGGAATAAAGTGAATAAGCACGTCGCGTTGCTATCTACGATATACCAAGGCAAGAATTAGGAGCACTTAGGTTAAGGTTCTAGTCCGTGCACAAGATCGAAATGATTTGTTGGACCAAGGTGCTCATCCTCACAATGCTCATAAAGACTTATCAGGAGTGAGTAGTGCTTGGGGGGTATCCTTGAAACAAGGCATGATAGCATACATTTTTTTATTTAGATGTGTTGGGCTATCAATTTTTAGTTTGGATTACAAGGACCCCAAATCAATCGAAATCTACCCACATAGATAGATACACTTTAACTTGTATACACAGAACTTGACCACTAGAGATTTGGCAAAAGTTCTAACCTTTAGTGAAGCGCATATGTATCGTAACATTGATTATTCAAGTTATTTCTAACGTTGTAGACACAATATCACGAGTTATAGCATGTAAGCATATAATGTGTATAAGAGTGCTTCGTCTAGGGATGTGTGAAAAGTTTAAAGTCATTTCACTACATAAATCCTCACACATATTGTTGGGTCCATTGCCCACAATGTCATGGATTTGAGTGAAGTCAATATCATCAATGATATACACATGTCTGCAGATGAATATGATAGGTCAGGTATCCTAAGTGGCTAAGTCAGGTAAACACTTACCTAAGGTGTGGGATGATAGAAATTTGTCTAAGTACATCGTCATTGAGTGAAGGAACATCACTCAATGCCAGATGACTCATAGCACTAAGTCTAGCCTATACTATCATAGCCTAAGTTGTAATGTGCTAAAATGTGGCTAAGTCCACAGGAATTGATTGAAGTCAACTCACTCAATGCCATGCTACTAAATACAGAAAATTGGCTAAGGCAGAAAGCGTTGAGTGAGGCATGTTCACTCAACGCTCTCAACGCTTATGTTGCTGAATAAGCAGAAATATGGTTAAGGCAAAAAGCATTGAGTGGAGGTTACTGACTCAACGAAGTCAACTCCTAGTGAATACAGAATTTTGTCTAAGTGGTTTGGCGTTGAGTGATGCTTACTCACTCAACGCCAAGCAGTTGAAAGATGATAAAGCAAGATTGGCGTTGAGTGGAGCTGAATCACTCAATGCCTAGAATCAGACTTAATATTCTAGGTAGTTTGGCGTAGAGTGAAGGCGTATCACTCAACGCCAAGAGACAGTGAATCTATCTAAGTGTTTTGGCGTTGAGTGATGCTTACTCACTCAACATCTATTCTCTGATGCTCGATTTTGGCTAAGTCCACAGGTGCTAACATCAGCAAATTTGATAAAGTCAACTAAGGTGAAATCATATATGGGGAAGCTATACTACATGACAAAACTTGTCGTGAAGCTACTATACGTCTTCTTCCGTTAAAGCAAGGCGCAGCTGAAAGCTGTAGGTGGGGCCCACCGATCTCTAAGAGTCATTGATCAGCGAACTACAAAAGGAAGAGATAGGGCCAAAACAAAGATAACTTTTAGGGCATATATTATTCAAAAAGAAGAGTAGCCATCTTCAACTTCTTCGTCATTGCTGTATGTGAAAAGCTTGAAGCTCTCCAGCAAGAAAAGTTCAGTTAGCTGTGCAAGCCTCCATCTACCACAGCAGATTTAGAATCCGTTCTGAAGAAAGAAGAACCTTCATCCTTTGGCAGGTTCGGTGAGCTATTTGAAGACTCAAGATCAAAAGATCTTTAGCCTTCAGCAACAAGTTCAGAAGTTATCTTCTGAGTTCCTCCAGCAAATCCTTTCCCTGCTGTAAGGAGAGTTGGAGGAGAAAGTTTTCTGGATCTGGTCTGTAGGACCTTTGGGTTTGAGGTAGGGCAAATTTTCCTGAGCTGTAGGAAAGTGCTACTCTCTGAGGTAGGTGAGTTTTACTCTGAGAAGTAGGGCAGTTTTTCCTGAACTGTAGAAGAGTGTATCTCTCTGAGTTGCAGGAGCAAGTTTGCTCTGAGGTAGGGCTATCCTCCATAGCCTGAGTGGTAGGTCTTGAGTGCCTGAGATAGGTAATACTTGTATCACTGAGTGTAGGCCTTGGTGGCTGAGGTGTAGGTCTTGGAGGAGATTGAGAGATCCTGAGTGATCTGAGGTGTAAGCTCCTTAGAGCATTGGTTTGGAGAAGTGCCTTGACTAACAGGAAGTTAGCAAGGTGGGAGGAGAGTGGATATACCCATAATTTTGGGGAACCACTATAAAATACTTATGTATTTTTCTGTATTTTCTTTTATTCTCTCAATTGCAGGTGGTAAGGACAAGATCTAGATCACTATAAGCTGAAAGCTAAAAGAAATAATCAAGTGATTAAAAAAGACTCTCAAAAGACCCAAGCCGACCTATTCACCCCCCCCCCTCTAGGTTGCTAGCTACCTTAAAAATAAGATCTTTCAAGTGGTATCAAAGGTAGGTTCCTCAAAAAGGATTTAACAATCTGAGTGATCCTTCAAGATAGCTGCTGCTAAGTGGTCATAGGCTCAGGAGAGAGCTAGCGAGAGCTGAGTTCAATGAAACTCCCTATCTATAGAAAGGAGCAATTTGGAATATGGAAGGAGAGGGTGAGGCTATTCATGGAAGCCTATAATTCAAGAATTTTTTTCAATTGTTAAGGAGGGACATGTCATTCCCATGAAGGTCTCTGCTCTGGATGCCAACATCCAGACACCAAAGACACTCTCTGAAATGACCAAAGATGAGGTCATATTAGCTTGCTTAGACAAAAGAGCACAGAACATCATAGCCAGTATCGTAGATGACTCAACCTTCCTGAACTTGGTTCACTTCCAGACCTCCAAGGAGATGTGGGACACCCTTGTGTTCTACATGGAGGGTACTGATAAGGTAAGATATGATAGGAAGTCTCTGCTCAACCAAGAGTATGAGGCTTTCAGGAAAATCTTGAAGGAGAACATAACTACCTGTTATAAAAGATTCTTCAGGATTGTGCGAACAGAAAATAAGAGACCGAAAAATTTGAGTAACAAAATTTTTATTATCCAAAAAGGTATCTATTACAAAGGTATGACCTCCCTTTTATAGAATGGAGGAGAGAAGAGAGATTACAAATAAGCAATGTGGGACTAATAATTACATGAACATAAAACTATACAAGCCGCATAAGCCGCACAAGCCGCACGGTTAGCCTAACTGCATGACCACTACAATATGGAGGACAGGCAGCCAATATCCCCAAGCCACCAGATCGCTCAGACCGCGAGATACCAGCCAGCAACATCTTGGCACTAAGCTGCTGGGAGAAGCCTCCAGACTGCCAGACAAACCGCCAGACCGCCCGGTCTCCAACCCGGCTACCAAACTCCTGGTACAAGCCGTAAGACTACCAGACCGCCAAACCGCTCGGTCTCAACTCGCCATACCGCCCGATCTCAACACTCCCCCTCAAGCTAGAGCATAGATATAAATCATGCCCAGCTTGTCGCAAATGTGAAACAAAGAAGCAGACACCGTCTTGGTGAAGACATCTGCCAACTCGTTGTCAGAAGTGACGAACAGAGTACAAATTTGTTTCTTCAAAATCTCTTCTCGAATAAAGTGACAGTCGACCTCTATGTGTTTTGTTCTCTCATGAAAGACCGGATTTTTGGAAATGTATATAGCAGCCTTGTTGTTGCAGAACATATGAAGAGGATTATTATAGACCTCTCCTAGGTCAAGCATGAGAGCCTGTAACCACTTTAACTCAGATGTGGTCGATGTTATACTACAATATTCTGCTTCTGCACTAGACTAGGAGATAACAGACTGTTTCTTGCTCTTCCAGCTCAGAAGATTTCCTCCAACGAATGTGCAAAAACTCGATGTTGACTTGCGGTCTCCTTTATCATCAACATAGCTTGAATCTGAGTACGCTTCAACCCTCAAGTGACCATTTTTCTGAAAAAGCAATCCTTTCCGTGGAGCTTCTTTAACATACTCCAATATCCTTAGGGCAGACTGTAGATGGCACTCCCTAGGAGCTTGCATGAATTGGCTAACCTTGCCTACAACATAGGAGATGTCGCGTCTGGTCACTATGTGATAAATGAGTTTGCCAACCAGACGTCGGTACCTCGAAGAATCAGATAAAGGAGGTGACTCATCTGTCCAAGTTTTGTCTTCCCCAATAGCCATGGGACATCTGGCAGGTTTAGCACCAGTCAACCATGCCTCTTTTAGCAAATCAAGAGCATACTTCTGTGGGAGATAACTAAAGAGTTGGGCTTCCGAGAGATTTCAATCCCCAGAAAGTATTTGGGGGAGCCCATATCCTTAGTGACCAGGTGTTGACGGAGGTGTTTCTTTGTCAAAGCTACCCCAGCCTGGTCCTCGCCAGTCAGAAGAATATCATCCACATATACAGCAGGAACCACCATACCATAGGAGGTTTTGCGAATGAATAAGGAGTGATCGGTTGAACTTCTTGCAAAACCAATGGCCGTAATAATGCCGTTAAACTTGTCAAACCAAGCCCGAGGGCTTTGCTTTAGGTCATAGATGGCCTTCTTCAGATGACATACTCATGTATCCCCTTGAGCAACATACCCAGGAGGTTGCTCCATGTATACGTCCTCCTGAAGATCACCATAGAGGAAGGCATTCTTGACATCTAGCTGGGAAATGAGCCAATCCCTGTTGACATCCACAGAGAGCAAAACCCGAATGGTGCTGAGACGAGCAACTGGAGAGAAGGTGTCAAAGTAATCAACCCCATAAGTCTGAGTGAATCCTTTGGTGACTAAGCGGGCCTTGTATCGATACACGCTGCCGTACGGATGGAACTTCACAATGAATACCCATCGACAGCCAACCACATCAGTGCCCAAAGGGGGAGGAACAAGGGTCCATGTACCCCTTTTAGTGAGGGTAGCAATTTCCTCATCTACGGAGGTCTTCCAATGAGGAATAGTAAGAGCTTCCCGGTAGGTGCGGGGAGTGGCAGTGGCAGAGATAGCCAAAGCAAACATCCTGTGAGAAGGAGTTAGACAATCATATGAAATAACAGCAGCTAGCGGGTGTTGAGTACACGTCTGCACCCCTTTGCGAAGAGCAATGGGAATATCCAGGTCGGCGAGTTCCTCAGTTTACAGGGCATCTATGGCGGAGAGAGCTGGCCCGGGAGTAGAGATAGACGACCGCGGAGAAGAGGGAGATATCTCGGTATGTGGACACGGTGGAGGAGATGGTGGAGAGGGAGGAGGTGGCGGAGTCTCGGTAGGTGTAGAGAGAACGGAAGGGGTGGTAGGAGAAGGAGGAATATCAAGAGAGGAAGAGGAGTCGAGAGAGAAGTAAGATGCATTTTCAAAGAAGGTGACGTCTGCAGAGACAAACTGCTTGCGGGCAACTAGGTCAAAGCAACAATAGCCTTTCTGAGTGGTAGAGTATCCTAGAAAGACACACTTGGTGGCCCGTGGTGAGAGTTTTTCACAGGTGGCAGAAGGAGAGTGCACAAATGATGTGCACCCAAAGACACGGAGAGGGAGAGGAAATGGATCCTTCCCTGGATAGAGAATGGAGAAGGGCGTTTTGCCGTGGAGAACGGTTGAGGGAATGTGATTGATAAGATAGTAGGAGATGATAATAGTATAGCCCTAATAGGAGCGAGGAACCTGCATTTGAGTCAGCATAGTGCGCACGACATCAAGGAGGTGATGGTTTTTGCATTCGGCCACGCCATTTTGCTATGAGGTATAGACACAGCTAGTTTGATGAATAATACCATATTTCATACAGAAAGAGGAAAACTCATGACTAAGATATTCCTTTGTATTATAAGAGCAAAAGATTTTAATTAAGACATCAAATTGATTCTTAATCATATAATAAAAATATGTCCATACATGAAATAATTCAGAGCGATCTCGTAAGAGATACACCCAAGTACAGCGGGAAAATCGTCAATAAAAGTTACAAAATGTGAACTACCCCGACCTATGGTGAGAGTAGGAGTGGGTCCCCAGACATCGGAGTGAACCAGATCAAATGGTCAGGAAGATCCACGACCTTGCTTTGGTGATTAGGAGGAACGGTGATGCTTGCCAAGCTGACATGCATCACAATTGTGGGGAGGACTCTGCGGAGGAAGGTGAGGCATAAGCTGACGAAGAAGTCGAGGAGGAGCGTGAGCAAGACGAAGGTGCCACTGGAGAAGATCAGTAGAGGAGGAAGAGGACAATGCGTAAATGTTGTCGAGGAAGTAGAGGTCGCCGCTCTCAGTCCCAGTAGCAATCATCCATTGGGAGCCCGGATCCTGAAAAGAACAAGAGGTAGGAGTGAATGTGACAGAACACTATATTTGCTTGCACAGAGAAGTGACGGATAGTAAATTACAAGGGAACATGGGCACGTAGAGGGCATCCTCCAAGCAAAGAGACGGAGTGACTTGAACCACTCCCGTCCCATTGACCGGTGAGGGAGAGTCATCCGCAATAAAGACAGGGGGCAACCAATCATGTTTTTCTAGGAGATAAAAACTTTGAGGATTGTAAGTCATGTGATTGGTAGAACCAGAGTCGATCAGCAATTTACCTTGAGTAGCGACATGAGCACTACCTGATGACGTGACCACCTAAGCGGACAGCTTCGAAGAGGAGGTTGAAGCATCACCCGTTGGTCAAAGATGAGGATGTTTCTTCCAGCAGCGATCAACCGTATGTCCGGTGCGACCGTAGTGAGAACAGAGAAAGAGGGCAGCACCACGTTTGCCTGATTGATGGTTGAGGCCACCAGATCCAAACCGCTGAGTGTAGTGAGCATAGTTGTCTTGTGGAGGAGAGGAAAATAACAGTGGACGTTATAGCAGAGAGGTAACAACGGCTATGCGGGCAGCAGTTACATCTAAGGTGGGAGACTCCGCCTCACCAAGGATTTATTGTCAGATCATATCATATGACTCAGGAAGTCGCAGAAGGTAGCACATAACTAGCAGCTCCTGGAAGTGTTTGTGTTGCTCGGCCAGATCCGCAGAGAAGGGGATTTTCTCGAGAATTTTGGCTCCAAGAGCCTGAACTTGTTGGTATGCAGCAGCAGGAGACATGGAGGGATGGGCAAAGAGGTCTGCATACAAAGTATATATGTGAGACGTCTGAGCCCCTTTCGAGTAGAGAGCAGAAAGATGAAGCCTTACAGCCTTGACTGTCTCATCATGACGGATGACGGGTAGGCATTCATCAGAGAGACTGTTAGCTAGCCATGTACGGACAAGGGCATCATTGGCATCACAATCATCAAAAAGAGGAGAATCTTGCGGAGGAGGGTCATCGGTGATATGATGACGTTTGCATTAAGAGTAGAGAAGGAAGGTGAAGGAGACACTCCAATCCGATTAGTTGGGACCGATGAGTTTGGAAAAAGTGCCAAGGTTGCCCGAAGGAGTAGGAGGAGTGGGAGAAGGAGCGGTAGTGGGAGTGGTGGAGGTAGAGATATTGGAGATTGTCATAGAAAAGAGCAGAGTTAAGAACAAGTCGCACGGCTAAAGAGGAGGTCACGGCGATTAACTAACAGGAGCGACTAGAAAAGTAGGCCGAACAAAGGTGAACAGGTCGCGATGACTTAGTAACAGTTTGCGGCGACTAAAGAGCAACTAGAAAGGAGAAGCAGAGAGGTCGCCCACACAAGGGAAGAAATAAACCGCGTGAACAGGGCATGATAAGAGAAGAAACAGGTCACAAGAACAGGTCGCGAGAAGAGGAACAAGTCGCGCGGACAGGTCGCACAGACAGAGAGGGCTCAAAAATCAGGAGGAAAAGATCGAGTCCTCTGATACCATGTAAGAACAGAAAACAAGAGACCGGAAAATTGGAGTAACAAAATTTTTATTATCCAAAAAGGTATCAATTACAAAGGTATGACCTCCTTTTTATAGAATGGAGGAGAGAAGAGAGATTACAAATAAGCAATATGGGACTAATAATTACATGAACATAAAACTATACAAGCCGCATAAGCCGCACAAGCCGCACGGTTTGCCTAACTGCACGGCCACTACAATATGAAGGACAGGCGGCCAATATCCCCAAGCCGCCAAAGACAAGCCGGCAGATTGCTCAGACCACAAGACACCAGCCAACAATATCTCGGCACCAAGCTGCGGGGAGAAGCCTGCAGACCGCCAGACAAACTGCCAGACCGCCCGGTCTCCAACCTAGCTAGCAAACTACTGGGACAATCCGCAAGACCTCCAGACTGCCAAACCGCCCGGTCTCAACTCACCAGACCGCCCGGTCTCAACAAGGATCATAAATGAGTTGAAGACCTATGGAAGGGTCTTCAACGATTATGAAATTAATGACAAGTTTCTCAGATCTCTCACTAGAGACTGGGATACTAAGATCTGTGCCATAAGAGAGATGGACAAGCTTGCTGACACTCCTCCCTAAATATTGTTTTGGAAGCTGCTCTCCTATGAGATGCAACTAGCTGCCAGGAAGGAGGAGGATGCCTCCAACAAATCACTGGCCAAAGAAAAGTCCTAGACCTTCAAAGCTGAAAGCACAAGGAAAGGCAAGGAAAGGATTCCTTCTCCACCAAGGAGACTAGTTGAGTCAGACATCTCTGACTCAGAGACATCAGACAGCAGCATGTCTGATGAAGATTTTACAGCCTTTTCCAGACAACTCCAGAGGTTAATGAAGAAGAAGCATTGGAAGAAAAGGCCTAACAATTCCACTCCTCACAGAAAGAACCAGTCCAAGACTGACAAGTATAGTTCTAAACATAATAAATATAACTCCTCTAAAGTTATTTTCTACTGTTGCAGCAAGCCTGGGCATATGGTAGCTGACTGCCTAGAGAAGAGGAAGGAGTCTGAGGAGAAGAAGCAGCACAAACAAAAAGGAAAGAAGGAAAAGTCCTTCATTGCCAAGAAGGAAAAGAGTTGGACAACTCATCATCTTTTGAGTCTAAAGAAGAGGAAGCCTATATTGGGCTAGTTGCTGCTACTGTTAAATATGAAGCTATTGAATTAGGAGAAGTCAATCCTCCAGGGAGGATAGGAATCAGAGCCCCTCTGAAACTGTCAGATAGTATATCAGAGGTGGATGAAGATGTCCACAGCTACATAGGGCCGATGGAAATGACTGATGAGGAAAGCAACCAGGATCAGCCTGGTCATAGCAAGGTACATCTTTCACCTAACTCTGCTTTTCTGTCTGAGTTTGAGACTAGTCCTTTCTCAGAAGCCTCTTCACCCTGTGGTGAAGAAGATTCTGGATCTGAAGGAGATGTCAATCAACTGATTGACAAGTATGGCAAAATTTTGAATGCCTTCAAGAAGGTCAAGAAGTTATCTAAGAAGCAAGCTAAAGAGATCTCATCTCTTAAGCTTGCAGTTGCCCAGCAGACTGTAACAGCAAATCTGTTGGACCAGAAAGCTAGGGAAATTAGCCAACTGAAGTCCCTCTTGGAAATTCAGGTTGCCTCCATCAAGCACAAGAACTGTCTCATCAGAGAGCTTGAAGATAAGCTTGAGAAGGAGAAAAGAATAGTTGCTAGCTATTCTAAGCCAAGTACTATCCTCCCCTTGATAGACTCCTTCTCCTCTCAAAAGGGCAAGAAGGGGTTGGGATTCAAGGGAAGCACAAGAGTTGCTCCTTCCAAAAGGAAGGGCAAAGCTCCAGTTCCACCTCAGCCAATTTCTTCTAAGCCTCCCATTCTTTTCAGAAATGTTTTGATACCTTCTAATAGGTATGACCAAGAAAGTTCTTATGGTCACTGGGAGAGGGGTTGTTCATCTAGAGTGAACAAAGATGTTCACTGTCACGATGAAAGTTTTGGTAGGGTGTGTGCAGTCAAGGCTGCCAGTGAGAAATTTCAAATGGCCCAATCTGGACCTTTGGTCTTTGGTGCTTCTACACCAACTCTCAAGAATTTTGCTGCATCCAAGGCTCAGATTCTTATAACAAAGGTTCTGACTAAGGGCAAGTCGAGGAATCAGGCTGATCTGGGCATATTTGAAGCCATCAGAAACATGCTTTCTGAAAAGAAGCTAGCTACTGCTGGTACTCAGGGCAGACCAAATCAGCCAGCTATAAGACTTACCATTAGTCAAATTCTAGCTGAAAGAAATCAAAAAAAGGCTGCAGCACATCTTCTTCCTGTCAAGGTGTTGCTCACCAAGTTGCAGGGCTTTCACAAAAAATAAGATATAACATACATGGTTTTTGGTGTTGTGGTAAGATAGGGAATTTTGCCATTGTCTGCTGGCACAATCCCAATGTGGCCAGATCTAGGGTCAGTCCAGCAGTCAAAAATTCTATTGGTGGACATGTTCAGTTTCATGCTAACGTGCACCTAGGACCCAATAGATATTGGGGTCCTAAGGTTAAGTAATTTGTATATTGTAGGATAGTTCAAGGTGTCATACCCCTATATGGTACTTGGACAGTGGCTTTTCTAGGCACATGACTAGAATAAGGAGCAACTTGAAGGAGTTTACTCCAGTAAAAGATGGACCCAAAGTCATCTTTGGAGGTTTAGATAGAGGTGTAACTATAGGGTATGGTAAGATCACCAATGGCATAGTCACCATCACAAAGGTGTCTTATGTTGAAGGGTTACAGCACAACCTTATAAGCATAAGCCAGCTTTCTGATCTTGGCTATGTAATTGTCTTCCACAAGGATGAGTGCCTAATTAGGAGGCCAAGTGACCAAGAGGTCATCTTGACAGGCACTAGGAGTGGAAATGTTTATTGCTTGAACTTTCTATGTCTACACACAGATTCTCCTCTCTGTTTGGTGGAAAATGAGAAAGTCTCCTACTATGTCCAATGGCACAAGAGACTAGCTCATTTGAATTACAAGACTATTGGCAAGCTCTTCAGTCAAGAGCTAGTTAGGAATGGCTCCAATGTGAAGTTCTCTAAGGAGGGCATTTGCTCTACTTACCAAAAGGGTAAGCAGACAAAAGTCTCCTTCAAGGGTATTGGGACCAAAGACTCTGTGAAGTGCTTATACCTCTTGCACTTGGACCTATTTGGTCCAATGGCAATTCACAGTCTTGGTAGGAAAGTCTACACCCTTGTGGTAGTCGATGACTATTCCAAGTTTACATGGGTGTTCTTTCTTAAGAAGAAGGATGAAACCCTTGATATCTTCATGAGGTTTGTCGAGCAAATTCAGAATGAGCTTGGATGTTCTATGGTCAAAATTAGAAGTGACCATGGGATAGAATTCCAGTCTGATCGCATGACAAAGTTCTATAAAGAGCATGAGATTCATCAAGAATTCTCTTCTCCTAGAACACCCCAGCAAAATGGGATAGTTGAGAGGAAAAATAGGACTCTCATAGGGGCTGGTAGAACACTGCTGAGTGACACATCTCTCCCAGAATATTTCTAGGCTGAGGCAGTAAATACTGCATATCATTTCCTCAATAAAGCCTCTATCACCAAAGGCCACAAGAAGACTCCCATGAGATCTTAAAGGGCAATTCCTATGTGACTAAGTTTGCTGCCAAATCTTATGATGGAGTATTTGTTGGGTATATCAATCATAGCAAATCATATAGGATCTACAACTTAAAAAGCCAAGTTATAGAAGAATCAGTTCATGTAGTATTTGATGAGTCTACCATGATTAACAATGGACTGCCTAGTTCCTCTTATAGTATTGCAGGTATAGAACATATGATGGACAAGCTGACTATCAAGGAAACATCACCAGTCATCCAAGATGATATGGATAATCCAGAAGATCTACCTGGCACACTGGGAGTAGATGAAGATCAACAAGAAGATTCCCCTATTGCTGAAATAAGATTGCCACCTGCAATCAGACATATGAGAGATCATCCAGCATACCATATCATTGGTGAGGCAAGTCATGGAGTAATGACAAGGAGCATAAGTCAGAACACAGCCATGTATTCAAGCTTTTTATCCTAAGTGGAGCCCAATAAGTTTGAAGAGGCAAACATAGACCAGTATTTGATTGGAGCTATGCAGGAGAAATTGAACCAGTTCAAGAGGTGCAGGGTTTGGAAGCCA
Source organism: Platanthera zijinensis (assembly GCA_039513925.1). Classification (NCBI taxonomy): domain Eukaryota; kingdom Viridiplantae; phylum Streptophyta; class Magnoliopsida; order Asparagales; family Orchidaceae; genus Platanthera; species Platanthera zijinensis. The sequence continues at coordinate 10,085,534 of CM077091.1, forward strand.
GTTCCCAGACCTCATGGTCATAATGTAATTGGAGTCAAGTGGATCTACAGAAATAAGCTTGATAAAAATGGCATTATAATTAAGAACAAGGCCAGACTAGTAGTTAAGGGCTACAGGTAAGAAGAATGGATTGATTTTGATCAAACATGTGCCCCTACAGCAAGATTGGAGGCCATCAGGTTATTCCTTGCATATGCAGCACACAAGAGATTCAAGGTCTACCAAATGGATGTGAAGTCAGCCTTCCTAAATGGTGATATAAAAGAAGAAGTTTATATTGAGCAGCCTCCAGGTTTTGTAGTTTTTAACTCACCTGATTTTGTTTATAAACTTAGGAAATCTCTATATGGGCTGAAGCAAGCCCCTAGAGTATGGTATGAAACATTGTCTAGTTTCCTCATTGAGAACAAATTCTCAAGGGGGAAAATAGACAAGACCTTATTCCTAAGGGAATCTAAGGGTAAGATTATACTAGTCCAGATCTATGTAGATGACATCATCTTTGGATCTAATGATGATAACCTCTGTAAATGTTTGTTAAACTCATGCAGGGGAAGTTTGAGATGAGCAGTATGGGTGAACTTAAGTTCTTCTTGGGCCTCCAAGTAAGACAAACTGATGATGGCTTGTCCATATCCCAGTCTAAGTTCACTAGGGAGTTAATCTATAAATTTAGCATGGAGAATTCCTCCACTATGAGAACTCCCATGGGGTCAAGTATGCATGTAGGAAAAGATGAAGCAGGGAAACCTGGTGATGAAACTTTGTATAGAGGGATAATTGGCTCCCTTCTATATCTGACTGTAAGTAGGCCAGACATCATGTATGATACATGTGTTTATGCTAGGTATCAAGCATGCCCTAAAGAATCTCACTACTCTGCAGCTAAGAGAATCTTGAGGTATCTTAAGGGCACTCCAGATCTTGGCCTTTGGTACCCTAGGAATAGGGAGTTTGAACTAACTAGCTATTCAGATGCAGATTTTGTAGGCTGTAAAGAGGATATGAAGAGCGCATCTGGCACCTGTCAATTCTTGGGAGGGAGACTGGTATCTTGGAGCAGTAAGAAACAAACCAGTATGGAAATATCAACTGCAGAGTCAGAGTATATCTCAGCAGGAAGCTATTGTGCTCAGTTGTTGTAGATCTAGCACCAGCTTCAAGACTACAACCTCCAGATAAGTAGAACTCCTTTATTCTGTGATTCTACTTGTGCAATCTCTATTGCAAGGAATCCTGTCTCCCATATCAGGACTAAGCACATAGAGATTAGATATCATTTCATTAGGGAGCATGTGGAATGTGAAGACATCACCCTTAAGTTTGCCCTAACAGACAAGCAAGTGGCTGACATCTTCACTAAGCCACTAGATGAATCCAAGTTTAACACCTTCAAATTTGAGTTGGGTATGTTAAACTTAGTATAGCTTTAGTTTCTCCTCATCTGGTTGCAAACTATTTAGCTATATGCAGATAGGATGGTCCTTTAAAGAAATGAAGACTCTCCAATTGAGGGGGAGTAAGTCAAGCACAATTCCAACATTGTAATTATGCCTAATTGAGGGGGGGGCAGGTGATAAGATGATCCGTTAATCAGGTGCATCCTACCATCTATTTACTGCAGTCAAAAAGGGGGAGAGGATAAGATGATCAGATGATCAGATAAGCAAGGCAGTAGTAAGGTAGCAATAATTCAGGGGAAGCAGATGCAGTAATGTATTCTGCAAGCAGAGAAGTGTGGTAACTATAAATCACTTCTCAATTATTTAGTTTTTTTTATTATTCCTTGTGTTGAATGGTTCTGTTTATTTAATTGTCTTTGCTTAAGAGTTTTTGACTTCCTCAAATAGGGGGAGATTGTTGGGTCCATTGCCCACATTGTCCTGGATTTGAGTGAAGTCAATATTATCAATGATATACACATGTCTGTAGATGACTATGATCGGTCAGGTAGCCTAAGTGGCTAAGTTAGGTAAACACTTATATAAGGTATGGGATGACAGAAATCTATCTAAGTCCACAGGCGTTGAGTGAAGAAACATCACTCTACGCCAGATGACTTATAGCGCTGAGTGTAGCCTATACTGTCATAGCCTAAGTTGGAATGAGCTAAAATACGGCTAAGTCCATAGGCGTTGAGTGAAGTTAACTCACTCAATGTCATGCTACTAAATACTTAAAATTGTTTAAGGCAGAAAGCATTGAGTGAGGCATGTTCACTCAACGCTCTCAACGCTTATGTTGTTGAATAAGCAGAAATATGGTTAAGGCAAAAAGCATTAAGTGGAGGTTACTAACTCAACGCTATCAATGCCTAATGAAGACAGAATTTTGTCTAAGGGTATTGGCATTGAGTGATGCTTACTCACTCAACGCCAAGCAGCTGAAAGCTGATAAATCAAGATTGGTTTTGAATAGTGCTGAATCACTCAACGCCTAGAATCAGACTTAATATTCTAAGTAGTTTGGCGTTGAGTGAAGGTGAATCACTCAATGCGAAGAGACAGTGAATCTGTCTAACTATTTGGTATTGAGTGATGCTTACTCACTTAACGCCTATTCTCTGATGCTCGATTTTGGCTAAGTCCACAGGTGCTGACGCCAGCAAAATTGACAAAGTTAACTAAGGTCAAATCAGACACGGGGAAGCTACACTACACGATAAAACTTGTCGTGAAGCTACTATAAGTCTTCTTCCATTAAAGCAAGACGCAGCTGGAAGCTGCAAGTGGGGTCCACTGATCTCTAAGAGCAGTTGATCGGCGAACTAAAAAAGGAAGAGATAGAGCAAAGACAAAGATAACTTTTAGGGAATACATTATTCAAAAAGGAGAGCAACCATCTTCATCTTCTTCGCCATTGTTGTTTGTGAAAAGATTGAAGCTCTCCAGCAAGAAAAGTTCAATTAGCTGTGCAAATCTCCATATGCCACAGCAGATTCAGAATCTATTCTGAATAAAGAAGAACCTTCATCCTTTGGCGGGTTCAGTGAGTTGTTTGAAGACTCAAGATCAAAAGATCTTTAGCCTTCAGTAGCAAGTTCAGAAGTTATCTTCTGAGTTCCTCCAGCAAATCCTTTCTCTGCTGTGAGGAGAGTTGGAGTAGAAAGTTTTCTGCTCAAGTGGTTGACACAGAGAAATTTCTCTGTGTCAAAGTTAATTAAACTATTTCTCTTTGTAGGATCCTTCTGGATGTGAGCTGTAGGACCTTTGGGTCTGAGGTAGGGAAAACTTGCCTGAGTTGTAGGAGAGTGCTGCTCTCTGAGGTAGGTGAGTTTTACTCACTAAGAAGTAGGGAAATTTTGCCATAACTGTAGGAGAGTGTATCTCTTTGAGTTGTAGGATCAAGCTTGCTCTTAGGTAGGGCTATCCTCCATAGCCTGAGTGGTAGGGCTTAAGTGCCTGAGGTAGGTGACACATATATCACTGAGTGTAGGCCTTGGTGGCTGAGGTGTAGGTCTTGGAGGAGAATGAGAGATCCTGAGGGATCTGAGGTGTAAGCTCTTTGGAGCATTGGTTTGTAGAAGTGCCTTGACTAACAGGAAGTTAGCAAGGTGGGAGGAGAGTGGATGTACCCATAATTTTAGGGAACCACTATAAAATACTTATGTGCTTTTCTGTGTTTGCTTTTATTCTATTAATTTTAGGTGCTAAGGACAAGCTCTAGATCACTGTAAGCTGAAAGCTAAAAGAAACAATCAAGTGATTAAAAAAGACTCTCAAAATACCCAAGCAAACATATTCACCCCCTCTTGGTTGCTAGCTACCTTGAAAATAAGATCTTTCACATACCTAGAGGCATAGTCAACGAATACTAACATGTCTAGTTGCACTCAGTAGCTAAGCACCTATAGATTCGACACATCATGACATAGGTAGACAAAGTTCACATGGATTAACACGTGTAATTCCAACATTGTACGTAATCATATGCTTTATGTTCTAACCAAGTGTGTCCTAAGAGGTAACAATCCACAGTTTTTTTGATTTTTGGGTTTTATATTTTTTTTTATTTTTCTGATATAACAAAACGGAACAAAAAGACCAGCGTACGAGAAAAAATGACTAAAAACAAGATTTTTTTATGTTGTTTTTTTTGGATTTAATCTTTTTCTTGGGAAAAAAACAAACAACAAATGAAGGAACAAAAACAACTATAAGTGGACGAGAAAAAAAACTCAAAAACAATCAAAAGAAAACGCCCCTAAGACACTAGGTGATGTAGCATTACTAGGAAGAGAGATCCAAAACACCCATCTTGAGTCTAAGTAACGAGAAACGAGCATCTGGGATGGGTTTTATGAATATATCGGCTAGGTTGTTGGCAGTTCCAATGAAGATTACTCTCACGTTCTATTTCTTAATGTGATCCCGAATGAATGATAATGAACGTCAATATGTTTGAAACGAGAGTGATGTACTGGATTATTTATCAAATCTATGGCACTCTTATTGTCACACCTAAGAGTAATGTTCCTACAAAGTAAGTCACACTCTTCTAACGTTTGAGACATCCAAAGTGCTTGTGCGCAATAACTCCCTAAGGCAATGTACTCGACTTCAGCTATAGAGAGAGGGCAACCGAGTTTTGTTTCCTACTTGACCATGAGACTAGTGTCAGACTGAGGAAGTGAAAGGTACCACTTGTGCTTTTGCGATCAAGTGAGCATCTAGCATAATCAGAGTCAAAGTACCCATGGAGTGTGAAATCTGTGGTGTGGGGGTACCAAAGACCAATATTTTTGGTGCCTATAAGATACCTAAAGAAATGATTAATCTCTTTCAAGTGTGATTCTTTAGAATCGGCTTGATACCTAGCACATAGAGACACCACGAATGTAATAGCGGGCCTAGACGCACTTAAGTAGAGTAGTGATCTGATCATTCCTCTAAAAAAAGTTTGATCCACCAAAATGCCACTTTCATCCTTTCTTAATTTTAGAGAGGCACTCATTGGAGTTTTGACTTGTTTCATATTCTCAAAGTCGAATTGCACAAGCATATCTTGTATGTATTTCGATTGACTTATAAAAATTACATCATTACGCTGAGAAATCTGAAATCCTAAGAAATAAGTTAACTCTCCAACTAGAATCATCTAAAATTCAGACTGCGTTAGAGTGACAATTTCCTTGCATAATTTATCATTTGTGGACCCAAAAATAATATCATCCACGTAATTTTGTAAGAAAATTAAATCAAGATTCACGTGCTTCACAAATAGAGTGGTGTCCACCCTACCCATCCTAAAGCCATGTCCTAGGAGAAAAGTCGCGAGCCTATCATACCAAGCACAGGGTGCCTACTTCAGTTTGTATAAGGCTTTTACCAACTTATATACGTGATTTGGGTAGTCAGCATTCTTGAATCTGGGCGGTTGCTCTACGTACACCCCTTCTTTAATGTATCCATTCAAGAATTCACTCTTAACATCCATTTGATATAACCTAATTTGTTTGTAACTAGCAAATGCCAAAAACATATGAATGGATTCAAGACGTGCAATCAGTGCAAAAGATTCCACAAAATCCACACCCTCAATTTATGAGTAACCATGTGCCACCAACCTAGCTTTGTTTCTAGTTATCCTAGAGTCACCATCAAGTTTATTTTTGTAGACCCATTTCAAACCTATAACTGGATGGCTACCAGGACGCTCCACTAACACCCAGACTTTACTTCTCTCGAATTGGTTTAACTTTTCAATCATAGCCAAGAATCACGATTCATCCTTTAAGGCTTCTGAGATGTTCTTGGGTTCAATTTCAGATAGGAAACACAAGTTCAAAAAAGATTCATGTAACACCGACCGAGTTCTAACTCCATGTGAGGGCTCTCCTATTACTAGTTCTCGCAGATGTTGCTTTAAGAAATTTAGAGTACTAGGAGGCCTATATTCATCTACATGAGTTGGAACATCAACGGACCCTTCTTTCTCCTCACCCTTAGCTTCTAACTGTACATTGTCATCAATTTCCTCTTCGTTTGGCCTAGGTTCTTCGGTTGGTGTATTTTCGTTAAAGTGGACGTGAGCTGATTCTTCAACAACTAAGGTTCATTTTTTATAGACCCTATATGCACGACTTGTACTAGAGTATCCTAACATGATGCCATGGTCTGATTTTTCATCTAGTTTTCCTAAGTGATCCTTAGTGTTTAGAATAAAGCACGGGCAACCAAAGACTCTAAAATATGAAACTGATGACTTCCTATTGAAGTATAGGTCATACGGAGCTAGCTTAAGAATAGGGGCAAGCATCACTGGGTTCATCACATAAAATGTTGTGTTAACCGCTTCAGCACAGAAATATTGAGGCAAGCCGAACTCGAAGAGCATTGTGCATGCTAACTCTTGAAGTGTGTGGTTCTTTCTCTCTACTACCTCGTTTCATTGAGGAGTGCGTGGGGATGAAAATTCGTGCTTAATTCCCAAATTATTACAAAAGATCGTGAAGTTTTCATTCTAAAATTATCCCCTGTGATCTGACCTTGTGCATTTTATTTTTAGTTCCCTATCATTTTGAATTCTAGTACATAGATTTGTGAACTCAAGGAACATGTCGGATTTATTCTTAAGGAAGATCGTCCAATAATAATGGGAGTAGTCATCAATAAGAACAAAACTTTATTGTTTTCCACCTAGACTACACGTACTAAGAGGACCAAACATATCCATGCGAATAAGTTCAAGTGGTCTAGTCGTGGAAATATCATTTTTGCTTTTGAATGAGGTTTTAAATAATTTCCCTTTTTGACACGGAGCGCATAAAGAGTTTAATCTACCGCTTAATTTTGGAAGTTCTCGAACAAGTTTATTTTTCGATAGTTTGACAATAAGTTTACTTCCTGAGTGTCCTAGTCTCCTATGCCAAAGATCTAATTCCTCATTCTTGGTAACAAAGCATTTCAAATCAGAAGAAGATATATCTTCAAAGCTAACAGTATAAACATTATGGGTTCTATGTACAATAAGTAAAACACTATTAGTTTTAGAATCTATAATCTTGCAAGTGTTTGTAGAGGATTCGAATATAACATTTAGGCTATTATCGCATAGTTTACTAATTGAAATTAAATTATGCTTAAGTCCATCTACAAACAATACATTTGAAATTGAAAATGCTTTGTTACCCATGGTGTCGATTCCAAGAATGTGTCCTTTGTTGTTGTCACTAAATGTCATCATTCCTCCCTTCTTTTTTTCCAAGCTAAGGAACTTGTCTTTATCTCCTGTCATGTGCTTGGAACAACTAGAGTCCAAGTACTTCACGTTCTCCTTATCCTTAGCCTGCCAACACACCTAAAAAGATGATGAGGGTAAAGATCTGGTTACCTAAGTTGTTCCACCCATATGATTGGTAGAAGACTTTGGTAGCAAGACTTATATAGTTTTATTGTTACCTTTCCTCAGACACGACCCAGATGTGTGACCAAACCTTTGGCAATTTGCACACAGAATATAGGCAGTGGATTGATGCGTGGAAATCGGCAAGCGCACCGGTCGAACAAGTAATAAAATTTGGGAATAAATCCCTGAGTGTCGGTCTCTTAAGGAATGCAATTAGCATAGAGCGGCGACAGTTCAGAAAATATTGTTATGAGGGTTATACTTAGAAAAGATTAAAAAGGGGGCTTGTGAGATTGTGGTTTCTTGAACTAATAAACTAATTAAGACTATGCGGGTCGAAGGCACCACTTCGCAAGGTGAGGTGAGTGTATTGGCCGCGATGCCGAACATCGGTTGGGCGAGTGGACGAAAAGCTAATGGATGGAAGTGTTCTTGTGCGGAGTGCAATCAGGTGAAACAAGGGTATGGAGTGGATGTGGAGTGGGTGAGGCACATTCACAACACACAACTCAAAAGCAAATGAAAACTACAAACATCCAATTAGATATAGAGTAGAAAATGTAGTTCATTACAATATCAAATCATTCCATACAATGAAGAAAGGGGAAGAGGAGAAAACCACTAGAGAGTGAATGTCCACCGCAGGTCATGGTCGGAATAGCGAGTTGTCAATCTGCTTACAGGCTCAGTCCGGGGAGGCTTTCGGTACCAACGAGCTGTCACCTCAAAGGCCTTTGAGTCTGTTCTCTAGGTCGTCTTCTTCTCCAACTCTGGTGGAAAGCTTGGATTTGAGGTCATCAATGACCGGGAGCTTCGCCGGAAGGTTTGGAAAGCTTCGGAATCAATGGCTATGGACTCCCGATTGAAGGGATGAAGGTGAAGGTGGCTGGAGCAGCAGGAGAAGTAGAATGGCACTTCTCGCGCACTCTCCGATCGCAGAAATGACCAGTGTTGACCTAAATCGCGGAGCAGGCCCTTAAATACGGAGGCAGAACAAGCAGAGAGCAAGATCAGTGGAGCACGACCAGTGGTTGTGCGCACTGTCGGTCGATGATCGTGCACAATTTCTAATTAAACCTGCAACTTAGATAGAAACATCAGCAAATATGTGCACGATCAGTGGCGCACGGCCGGTGGTCGTGCACACTGAATCCAATAATCGTGCGATTGGCTAAGACAGAATTGTAGAAAACAGGAGGTAAATGCGCACAAGCAATGGCGCACGACCGGTGGTCGTGCGCGCAATGGCCAGTGCTCATGCGATTACCCGGGCAGAACTAGGAATAAGAAGAGGACAGAGCGCACGATCACCAGCGCACGACCAATGGTCATGCGCAATAGGTCCGGTGATCGTGTGATCGTCAAGAGAGAACTAAGGAAAAGGATAATGTAATGCCCACGATCAGTGGCGCACGATTAGTGGCGCACGACCAGTGGTCGTGCGCAGTGAGTTCAGTGATCGTGTGCAGTGTTCCTGTATCGTCGGGGTCTCCCGAGCGGTTCCGGAGCACGCACGTGACCCATGCACCAGCAAAATAAGCAGATAGGCCACCAAAAGTACACACCACATTCTCAAGACACGGCGAGAGAATAAGTAAAACAAACGAAAACACAGAAACATCTAAAGCACACAGAAAACGGGCCTAAAGTGCACTTAATCATGAAATAGGCAGATAAACGAATATAAGCGGTTATAGCTCCCAAGTGCAGTGCTAAGACGATAAAATTGGGTCCAAAAATCAGTGTAATATTTGAACTCATCACACCCCCAGACTTACCCATTTGTGCGTCCCGCGCAAATCATTACTCCATGGACTGTAAAAACAGCTAGCTGGCTTAGAAACTTCAAAATAAAGTAGGACGAGAAATCAAATACATCATGCGCATAGAAAATAGAATAGAAAAACTTTTTTATTATACTACGAAGCTTAAATTATTCGACAGAGGTAAATAACTATTGTGTCTACATAAAATTAGAATTCTTGAGAGTCGTTCGGTCATGTGTATGGAGAAAGTAGACAGGCTACTAAGGTGAGCATTGCCCAAGACCGAGGCTCGTGATCACCTCCAAAGAAATCCATCAATGTCGGGAACCATAAGCTTTCCCTTTCACACTCTCTCCATGATGCTAAGTAGACTCAAATGTGAATCAGCAGGACTTGTAGGTTTGAATGGGGCTAAGGCTAAGGTGTGGTAGTCAATGATAAACATGGAGGCTATACGCAACCAAAGCGAGCAAACAAGAGCTAAACCCATACAGCCACTAAGAAATGCATGTGTGACAATCCCTAGACTTGGCTTGAAAACCGGGTATGCACACGGCCTATCCCTACCAAAAACTAACACACAAGATGGGGATTGCAATTCTCATTGTAATACTTTTAGATTTTCTTTTTCTCTTTTTTTCATCCTTTTCTTTTTCATTTTTTTTCTTTTTCATTCAGCAATCCCCAAATCTAACAATTAATAATTCATGAATTCATCTCCACATCACATGAATCCCAAATATCACAACATATCAAATTTTTGAAATCGATCAAGCTCAAGGTTTTGGTTGCGACAAAAGGGTTGGCTTTTAGGCTTTGGTGAATATAAGTGGAGCTGAAATAAAAGGAGGGTAGGCGCAAATTTGGCTTGCAAGGGTCAGCTGTTAGGACTAGGTATAAAAAGGCTCAAACTGGCAAAAATGATGGCCTACCTCACGCTCACACTCAACTAACCGGGCACCAATGCTTTGAGAGTAGCTTGGAGCAAGTTCTTAGTCCCCAAAAAAGACGATCCTTCCCCCCCCCCCCCCGACTCGAGCAATAAGAGTCTAGTGATGGCTACACTCATATCTACACTACCGTTCGATTACTCCAGATTCTACAATTTTAAGTAGCACAAACAGAATTACTTTTGCAGAATAAATTTAAGTCTACGAGCATGAAGAAAATGTAATCTTATACTATTTCTACGCAAATCATGAGTACTCGATTAGGAGCACTGCATGAGTTTCGAACTACTAGATCCCAAAATCCTATGCCAGCACCACTTTTTTAGAGTTTACACAAAAGTAATACATTTGATTTGAGCCGCGCGCATAGTTAAGTGCGCACTCATATGGGTGATTCAGTGTGTGCAGTAGTGATCATGAAATAAATAAATGCAGATAAGTATGCAATAAACTGTGTTGTGTAGTGATCACAGGCAACAGTACCCCCAGACTAGAATGTGACAATATGAAAAAGTAAAACATGCAAACAAAAATAAAGGGCTAGGGGAAGAAGTACCTATTCTAAAAAATTGAGCATACTAGTCATGCGACGAGATATCAAAGTGCGACCAAGTTGTCGCGCCTCAAAAATTCCTGCACCTGCGATTTAAATACGTACGCAAAACAAAAGATGGACACACACACACACACACACACACACACATATATATATATATATATATATATATATATATAGCAAAAGAGCTCAAAACACAGCACAGGACCAAATGGTCCAACATGGGTTGTCTCCCGAAAGCCCTTTTGTTTACCGTCCTTAAGGTGGACCAAATACCTGTATTAGCAGTTATAATAAAGAGTTCTTTATAGTTTGAAGAAAAAGAAATAAATATAAAAGCTCAAATATGCTCTTTAGATACAAAATCTGGAGAATAATGTGCAGGGGTAGCTGCGGAGTTGAGGGGTGGTCCTCATTCATCGTTGTTGCCATTGTCGATCAAGGAGTGTCGTTATCGCTTTGCTTGGGGTCAGCAAGCTGCAGGCTTTGAGATTCGCCGGTGGTTACGCCGCCATCATATAATTTTAGTCGGTGCCCATTGACTTTGAAATTGTCTTCGCTTTTCCCGGCTATTTCGATGGCGCCAAAGGGGGAGACTCCGATCACTGTAAAGGGGCCGCTCCACCGTGATTTTACCTTTCCTGGAAATAACAGGAGGCGGGAATTGTACATCAGGTCTTGGTCTCCTGGTTGGAATTCTTTTGGGATGATGTGACGGACGTGCCATTTTTTTATTTCTTCTTTGTATATCCGCGCATTTTCGTATGTGAAATGCCGGATCTCCTCTAGTTCATTCAATTGAGAGCGGCGCTTATCTCCTGCGGCTTTGATGTCCATGTTTAGTAATTTGATTGCCCATAGCACTTTGTGTTCTAGCTCGACCGGAAAGTGGAAAACTTTTTCGTAGACTAGTTGAAAAGGGGTCATACCGATAGGGGTTTTGAAGGCGATTTTGTAAGCCCATAAAGCGTCGTCGACCTTCTTGGCCCACTCTTTTTTGTTGGAATGGATGGATTTTTAGATGATTCTTTTGAGCTCACGGTTTGAGACTTCTACTTGCCCACGGGTTTGGGGATGGTAGGCAAGAGAGATTTTGTGGTGGACTCTGAACTTCTTCATGAGTTGCAAGAACGACTTGTTGCAGAAATGGCTCCCGTCGTCGCTGATGATGGTGTCGGAGTGCCAAATCTGGAGAAAATGTTCTTGTGTATGAAATTCAATATGGCGCGGGCATCATTTGCGTCGACAGCTTCGGCTTCGACCCACTTGGAAACATAGTCGACTGAGACAATAATATATAGTTTTCCGTGCGGCATTGGGAAGGGTCCCATGAATTCGATCCCCCAAACGTCGAATGGTTCGCAGACGAGCATGTTGTTGAGAGGCATTTCGTCCCTCTTGGAGATATTTCCGGTCCTTTGGCATTCATTGCATTTTACGACGTACGCTTGGGTGTCTCTAAAAAGGGTTGGCCAAAATAGGCCACATTACAGTACCTTGTGTGCCGTTCTGGTGGCGCCGAAATGACCGCCGGTCTCCCGGTCGTGGCAGTGTGTTAAGACAGATTGGAATTCGGTCTCGGGTATGCAGCGCCTGATGATGTCGTCGTTGCAAGTACGGAATAGTAACGGGTCTTCCCAGAAATAGTATTTGGCGTCAGACATTAGTTTTCGCTTTTGTTGTGATGACAAGTTAGGGGAGACAGATTTGCAAGCGAGGTAGTTGGCCATATCTGCGTACCACGGGATTGTCGGAGTGAGCTAAAAGATGGCGAATAATCTTTCGTCCGGGAAGCAATCGGCTATCTCGTTGCGTTCACAGTTGGGTGTAGCTCCTTCGGTGTCGCTCTCCAATCTGGATAGGTGATCGGCGATGACGTTCTCTACCCCTTTCTTGTCTCGGATCTCGATGTCATATTCTTGTAGTAGAAGAATCCAACGGATTAGCCGGGCCATGGCGTCTTTTTTCTTGAATTAATACCTTAGTGCAGCATGGTCAGTGTAGACAATGACCTTAGATAACACTAAGTACGAATGGAATTTTTTGAAATCGAAGATTACTACCAATAGCTCCTTTTCCGTAGTGGTATAATTTAGTTGGGCATCGTTGAGGGTCTGGCTAGCGTAGGAGATAGTATAAAAGATTTTGTTTTTTCCTTTGACCGAGCACCGCTCCGACTGCAACATCGCTTGCGTCGCACATGAATTCGAATGGTAAAGTCCAATCTGGTGCCACCAAGATTGGAGCAGAGATGAGTCGGTCTTTGAGAGTCTCGAAGGCTTGCATACATTTTTTGTCAAAGTCAAACTGGGTGTCCTTGGCCAGCAGATTTGTGAGGGGCTTGGATATTGATGTGAAATTACTGATGAATCTTCTGTAGAAGCCGGCGTGTCCCAAGAAGTTGCGGATACCCTTGGCGAAAGATGGAGGAGGAAGATTTTTGATGATGCTGACTTTCGCTTGGTCGACTTCGAGCCCCCTGTGAGAGACTTTGTGGCCTAAGACGATGCCCTCGCGTACCATGAAATGGCATTTTCCCAATTCAAGACGAGGTTAGTATCTTCGCACCGCTTCAGAGCTTTGGCTAGATTCGCGAGGCAGGAATCGAAGCTGTTCCCGAAAAGGGAAAAGTCATCCATGAAGACTTCGAGAAAGTCTCCGATCATGTCGTCGAAGATGGCGATCACGCATCGCTGGAAGGTTGATGGGCCGTTGCACAACCCGAATCGCATTCTCCTGAACGCGAAGGTGTCGGATGGGCACGTGAATGTCGTTTTGTCTTGGTCGTCGGGCTCAACTGTGATTTGATTGTATCCTGAATACTCGTTGAGGAAACAATAGTATTCCTGACCGGCAAATTTTTCCAGCATCTGGTCGATGAAGGGTAGCGGGAAGTGGTCTTTGCGTGTAGCCTCATTCAGTTTCCGGTTGTCTATGCAGACTCTCCACCCAGTGACCACGCGGGTGGGTAATCATTCATTCTTTTCGTTGGGCACCACGGTAATCCCGCCCTTTTTGGGCACCGCTTGTACTGGGCTTACCCATTTGCTGTCGTTGATTGGGTAAATGATACCTGCGTCAAGCAATATTATTACTTCTGCCTGTACCACTTCATGCATCTTGGGGTTCAGTCTCCAATGAGGTTGTGCCGACGAATTGTATTGATCTTCAAGTAGAATCTTGTGCATGCAAAATGCCGGGCTGATCCCTTTTATGTCGGTTAACGATCATCCAAAAACATGTTTGTATTTATTTAAGATGTCGACTAGGGCGAGTTCGTTTTCGGCAGAGAGGGATGCGGAGATGATGACCGGGCACGCTATGCCTTCCTCTAGGAAAGCATATTTAAGGGATTCAGGTAGCGGCTTCAGAGTTGCGGTAGTGGGTGTGATGGTAGATGCGATGAAAGGTTGTTTGGTCGGATGCGGGGTTCTCGGGACATTAGTTCGGACGGTTGTGTCAGGTGCATCTTATTCTTCCCATGCTGGCTCGGCTTGGTCAAGAATCATTTCGTTGTGCATGTCTGGTTCTTCTATCAAATCTGCTTCTTCGCAGTTGGTGATTCTGAGATGTTAGGGAGGTTCGTGGACGTTGAAAGAAATCGATTCTTCCCCCTGGCTTAGGGTTAGCTCTCCTTGGTCGACGTTGATAATTGTACGGGCTGTGGCACGGAAGGGCCGTCCTAGGATTATAGGTACTATGGGATCAGCCATCATGTCGAGGATGATAAAATCTGTTGGGAAGGCGAGGTTGTTGACCATGACAGTGAGGTCTTCGACTATCCCAGCTGGTTTTTTTATCGATCTGTAAGCTAATTGCAACCTCAGGTGGGTGGGCTGTAGAATCCAAACTCCTAGCTCGTGGAAGATGGAGAGCGGCATTAGATTTATTGAAGCTCCCAAATCACATAATGCGTGGCCGAATCTGTGGAGGCCGATTCTACAGGGGATGGTGAAACTGCCTGGATCTCTGTGTTTGGTTGGGGAATAGTTGGCGAGGAGAGTTGAGCATTCTTCGGTGAGGTTGATCGTTTTCAGTCCTTCTAAGGATTTACGCCTCGAGATGAGGTTCTTTAGGAACTTGGAATATCCTGGGATCTAAGTGATAGCTTCTGTCAGAGGTATGCGTATTTGGACTCCTTTCATGATCTCGAGGAATTTATGGAATTGCTTTTCAGCCTTTTCATTTCACAGTCGGTGGGGAAATGGCGGTTTCACGGCGTTCTTTATGGGTTGTGGTACTTCCATGGGTTCTTGCTCGGTCGATGAGGACGGAGGTTCCTTTATCGAATCGGCAATGGGCTCGCGGAGTGATTGTGTAGGAGGATCGGGAGGCGAGGCCCTCTCTAGGCTTTTTTCGCTTCTAAATCTCATTGTATGTACCATTTCATGTTTCTGATCGACTGAACATAGTAGCATTTCCGTGAGAACCCTATGGAGGTTTGTATGTGCTGAATGGTGGTGGCTTTGTCGTTGAACATCTCCATCATTCTGCACGCATAAGCGAAAAATTGCTGTCTTTGACGAGGGATTGCGGTCGGTGGCTTCATCAGAAACTACTGAATTTATCTCTACAGGAAGGTCGGGAGAAGGCGGAGAGTTCCAATGCCTACTAGTTTGGGCAATGTTGTCTATTACTTCTCAGGCGTCCTTGTTGGATTTGTTAAACAGAGTTCCGCCGGCTGTGACGTTGAGTAATGGTCGGAATCTGTCTGAGATGCCGAAGTAGAAAGTTTGGATTAGGAGGATGTCTGACATTTCCACTCTACAGCATTCCCTTCGCAGGGACTGGAAATGCTCCCATGTATCAAACAAGGTTTCTTCATTTCTTTGGGTGAAGGTGATGAGCTCCTTGTAATTTTCTATTGCTAGCATTTGTTGTCGGAATTTGGCCAGGAATTTCCCTTCGAGTTGTTTCCAGGATGAGGATATTCCCTTTCAGATATCTTGATACCATCGCTTTGCTTCGTCTTTCAGGGAGAAGGAGAAGAGTCGGATCTTCTGCTGCTCGCTTTTGGCAGCGTTTGGCATACAAGTGTTGTAAATTTCTAAGAACCTCTACACGTGGCATAATGCATCAACATTTTCGTCTCCGCTGAATTGGCAGTTTTTGATGATGTATTCGATGAGGTCAGGCGAGATCTCGAAACTGTAATTTCCCGTTTCTGCTCGGTATGTGAGGTTGGTAAGGCTTGCTTTATAAGTCTACTACTGAATAGTAGTCATTGAAAGTGGCTTGAATGAAGAGGGTTTAGTAGGCTACTAGGTCTCTAGTGGCTCGACCATGCATTCACTGCGGCAAACTACACAAGGAAACAGCAGTTAAAAACACTAACTCTTATAACAATATTTTCAGTCATCCTGAGTCGCTCTATAGTTGCATTCCCCGATAACAGCGCCAAAAACTTGATGCATGGAAATCGGCAAGCGCACCGGTCGCACAAGTAATAAATTTGGGAATAAATCCCCGAGTGTCGGTCTCTTGAGGAATGCAATTAGCATAGAGCGGCGATAGTTCAGAAAATATTGTTATGAGGGTTATACTTAGAAAAGATTAAAAAGGGGGATTGTGAGATTGTGGTTTCTTGATCTAATAAACTAATTAAGACTCTGTGGGTCGAAGGCACCGCTTCGCAAGGTGAGGTGAGTGTATCGTCCACGATGCCGAACTTCGGTTGGGAGAGTGGATGGAAAGCTAATGGATGGAAGTGTTCTTGTGCGGAGTGCAATCGGGTGAAACAAGGGTATGGAGTGGATGTGGAGTGGGTGAGGCGCATTCACAACACACAACTCAAAAGCAAATGAAAACTACAAACATCAAATTATATATAGAGTAGAAAATGTAGTTCATTATAATATCAAATCATTCCATACAACGAAGAAAGGGGAAGAGGAGTAAACCACTAGAGGGTGAAGGTCCACCGCAGGTCGTGGCCGGAATAGCGAGTTGTCAATCCGCTTCCAGGCTCAGTCCGAGGAGGCTTCCGGTACCAATGAGTTGTCACCTTGAAGGCCTTTGAGTCCATTCTCTAGGTCATCTTCTTCTCCAACTCCGGTGGAAAGCTTGGAGTTGAGGTCATCAATGGCTGGTAGCTTCGCCAGAGGGTATGTAAAGCTTCGGAATCAACGGCTACGGACTCCCGATGGAAGGGATGAAGGTAGAGGTAGCTGGAGCAGCTAGAGAAGTAGAACGGCACTTCCCGCGCACTCTCCGATCTCAGAAATGACCAGCGTTGACCTAAATCAAGGAGCAGACCCTTAAATATGGAGGCAGAACAAGCAGAGCGCACGATCAGTGGCCCACGACCAGTGGTCGTGCGCACTGTCAGTCGATGATCGTGCGCAATTTCCAATTAAACCTGCAACTTGGATAAAAACATCAGCAAATATGTGCAGATCAGTGGCGCATGACCGGTGGTCGTGCGCACTGAATCCACTGAACGTGCGATTGGCTAAGACAGAACTGCAGAAAATATGAGGTAAACGCGCACGAGCAGTGGCGTACGACTGGTGGTCGTGCGTGCAATGGCCAGTGCTCGTGCGATTACCCGGGCAGAACTATGAATAAGAAGAGGACAGAGCATACGATCACAAGCGCACGACCAATGGTCGTGCGCAATAGGTCCAGTGATCGTGCGATCGTCAAGACAGAACTGGGGAAAAGGAGAATGTAATACGCACGACCAGTGGTCATGCGCAGTGAGTCTAGTGATCGTGTGCAGTGTTCCTGTATCATCGGGGTCTCCCGAGCGGTTCCAGAGAACGCACACGACCCATGCACCAGCAGAAGAAGCAAATAGGCCACCAAAAGTGCACACCATATTCTTAAGACACGGCGAGAGAACAAGTAAAACAAACGAAAACACAGAAACATCTTAAGCACACAAAAAATGGGCCTAAAGTGCACTTAATCATGAAATAGGTAGATAAACGAATATAAGCGGTTATAGCTCTCAAGTGCAGTGCTAAGACGATAAAACTGGCCCAGATGAGTCCAAAAATCAGTGTAATATTTGGACTCATCATGGATGCTTCCTTTATCATGTTCTTAGAGATCGTGTTTGAGGATGGGGATAACCTTCCAAAATTATTGAACTTATTGTGTGATTCTTTATAATTTGTTTTACACTTAGCTTGACTATGATTTCTGCTTGGTGGTATCGTCGGACTTACATATCCTAGTCCAAATTTTCCAGATCCACGACACTATTCACCCAACAGCATGTTCAGAGATTTTTGCCCTATTCCAAATTTTTGGATAGCACAGTTAAGATCATGGATCCTCGCCTTTAAGGCGGTGTTTTCAGTGACTAGCATTACACACTCATTGGCACACTGTTGTTTACCTTCTTCTATTTTGGCAAGATACATTTGAAGTCTTTTCTCCAATACATTCTATTCATTGTTGAGATTGTTCGTATTCAACAATGTCTTGGAGAGACTTGCTTTTAGCTCTTTGATCATTGCCATCAAGTGAGGACACTCTAGGCACTCGATCTTCTATTTGCCACATTTTATTAATTCACTTTTTAAATTTTCTAAGTCCTTTTTAACTCTCTTGTTTTCATTTCTAATGGACTTCTTATCAAGTATAACACTATCTGACTTATTACATTGGTGTTCAGAAATCTCAAGAAGTTCATTATAGGAGGGTGGAGTTACCTCAATATCGCTCTGGACACTGGACTCATCTTCAGATTCATCTTGATTTCTCCCCATGAGGCACAGATTTGCCTCATATTCACTGCTCGAGTCTGATATGCTTAACTCGTAAGATCCATCCTCATCCCAAGTTAGTGTCTTTAGCACCTTCTTCTTTCCTTTGTGCCAACTTTGCTTCTCCTTTTTATCTTTCTGGAGTCTTGGACATTTCCTCTTTACGTGCCCAATCTTGTGATAGTGATAGCACTCAGGTTGGGTCTTCTCATCATTGCTCTCCGTCTCCTTTGATGGTTTGTTCCACCTCCTAGCTTCTTCAGCTCCTTTCTTCAGGAATTTCTTAAATTTTCCCTGTCTCTTGGGATTCTTCATGAACCTTTTGAACTCTCAGACATAAAGGCTTTCCTCTTTTTGTTCCTCAGATTCTTCAACAACCTTTCTCTCCCTTGCGGCCTTCAGTTCCAGCCCCTTCTTCTTTATCTCCCTAGGATACTCTTCAACTTGAATCTTTAATTCAATTTCATGTGTCTTAAAGTTTCCAATAAGGCTCTTTATCTCCAGAGTGTTGATATCATGTGATTCAGCAATAGCAGTCACCTTCGGGTTAATGCGAGGAGGTAAAGATCCCAGGATCTTCTTCAACAGATCTCCATTTGAGTAGCTCTTCCTAAGGGATCTTGAGGCATTGACAATCTTGGTGAAGCATGTATACATGCTGTCTACTTCCTCGTGGATCTCCATCCGAAATTGTCTGTATTAAGATTCGATTCTGAACAGCTTTAACTCCTTCACCTGTGAGGTATCTTCGTGAGTAAGCTCAAGTTGACGAATATGTCATATGCAGTTTCAAAGTTGCAGATTCTATTAAATTCAGTTTTGTCCAATGGGAGGTATCTTCATCAGCATCATCCCATTTATCGTGTGGTTTGACTAAGACAGTATCAACCACAGTGGAAGTGGGTATAGTGTATTTTGTCTCAATCATGGCCCACGCGTCCATGCCTTGTATCATTAGAAAAATTTTCATTCGAGTTATCCAGTGACTGTATTCACTCCCCATAAACAGTGGAAGTCCACTCACACCATGTCCCTCAGGGAATGCGTGAACCACGTTGGTCATCTTACTTCAGGTTTTTAAGCCTTTTTGAAGTAACCTGGCTCTGATACCACTTATTGAATCTAGTGGCCAACCTTAGAGGGGGTGAATAAGGTTTACGAAGTTTATGAGAAATTCGAATTATTTCTGACCAGGAAAAACTAGTTCTAGAAGCTACCGCTGGGCATTAGGTAGCTAACGCGCGGCGGTATGTCACATAACTCATTTTTTTGGGCAGATTCCTCCTTGGAGATCTATGCACCCTTTAGAAACTCATAAGCTACCAATCACAACGGTATACGCAAGTAAAGAAACAGAAAATAAATTCATTGCAAACTAAATCAACAACTTTTATTAAAGATTACAATAACTTGATCTCCGTGACACCGAAAATCGAAGGCTGTGAATGTAGAAAGACTTTTGGTTTTCTATACCGACCCGCTTCCCGCACCGATTGGCTCTCTCCCTTTCCCTCCAAGAAAGGTATTTGAGCCGGCTCTTCACCTTCACGCAAGGAAGTGTCTTAAAGACCCGCTAGATCACCCGATCTAGATGTCCCTTCCCCGGGATGATTTCACACGGAATCCTCCTCGGATTCTAACGACCTTCCCCGGTCGATTTCCCTCACCACAAGAATTCAGAGACAAGAAAAGAATACAATAAAGGTAAACAAGATTTAAGATTGAATCTCCCTCTTGACAATTCCTCCATTGAGTGATCTACAACTGGTGCTTGAAATCTTTGTGTGCTCGCAACCGATCAACTCTTCGTAATCGTTATTGTCCTTGGCTCATCGGAGTTCTTCATTCGCGAATGGGAAGAAGGCGGTTTTCTTTTCCTTCAATAAAGACGGTGTAACGGACCACAGGGAGGTGATCGAACCCTAAGAATCTTAGAACTAAGTCTCTTTTTGTCTTGGTAAGTAATACAGAAAACGAGATGCCTTTTATATGTCTTTGTAAAAATAGGTTGCCGCCGGCAGTAAGGCTAGCGCCCGGTGGTAGGTTCATGCGCTTGATGTGACAGTTGTCCTGCAAATTTGGAAATATATTCAAAACAAATATTTTCCCTTTTTCAAAGCTAGCGCGGTGCGATAGGAAGGTAGTGTCATGCGGTAGGCCAGGCATATTGGCGAATCTATCTCAATGATCGTTGAGTGGCTAGTGCAGTGCGGT
Organism: Platanthera zijinensis; assembly: GCA_039513925.1. Lineage (NCBI taxonomy): Eukaryota > Viridiplantae > Streptophyta > Magnoliopsida > Asparagales > Orchidaceae > Platanthera > Platanthera zijinensis. Next base: position 10,106,082 of record CM077091.1, read on the forward strand.
ATACTGCAAATGCCTGGCGGTAGATTCCCGAGCATCTGTCTGAAATAATTCCTCGAGCTAGCGTGGGTGGTAGGATAAGCGCGGTGCGGTAGAAACCCGAGTGCCATGTCTATTTAGTTCTGGCTACCGCCCGATGGTAGCTACTACCGCTCAGCGGTAGGTGCCAGAGAAGTGCTTCTTGCATCGCTTGAACCTGTAACCCTGCACACTCTACCAAACGCAAGATGTGATCAAATACAACATATGATTTGATGTTATCAAACTAAGGATATGTGAACCATCAGTTCCAACAAATACAATCCGCACAGCTTATGCGGTTTGACACTGTCAAACCGCAACACTGTACAAAGTTGTTGATCACCTAGCGACAATAAAGGTAAGCTGCCCAACCGCCACTAAAGATCGATAGACCGTCTATGCTAGCCTCCAGACCGCAAATACGGATTGCCACCAAAATGCAGTTGCGGACTCCTATAACTACTGTTACGGTAAGCCTCCAAGCCGCTTCTGTGGCTAAGCACCAGACAACTGTTGTGGTAAGCCTTCAGGTCGTTGCTGCGACTAACCACCAGACTGTAGTTGTGAGTATCTCTAGACCACTGTTGTGGTAATCCTTCAGGCCGCTTCTACGACTAACCACCAGACCGCTGCTGCGGTAAGCCTCCAGGCCACTGCTGCGACTAACCACCAGACCGCATTTGTGAGTAGCTCCAGACAGCATCTGCTAAGACAAGACGCCATACAAAACCGCTGCCTCCTATCAAACTAACACACAACTAGACCATATGGATAAACCACCCGACCGCCCGAACAATAAGCCTCTACGACTAGACCATTAAACCGCCAAATTCTAACACTCCCGCTCAAGTTGGAGCATATATGTCCACCATGCATAGCTTGCTACAAACATCTGAAAGAGAAGCTGAAACTGGTTTCGTGAAAACATTTGCCAGTTCTTCATCAGAAGTAACAAATGGAGTGTAGATCTGATTCTTCAACAACTATTTCCTAATGAAATGGCAATCAACCTCAATGTTCTTTGTCCTCTCATGGAATACATGATTATTCGATATATAAATAGCGGCTTTGTTATCACAGAACATAAGAAGATGATGATCATAGACTTATCCCAAGTCAAGCATAAGCGCTCACACCCATTTTAGTTCGCAAGTAGTTGAAGCCATACTCTTATACTCAGCTTCAACACATGACCTTGAAACCATCGGCTGCTTCTTTCTTTTCTAGCTAACAAGATTTTGTTCTACAAAGGTGCAAAAACCTGATGTAGACTTCTTATCTTCTTTATTGTCATCATAGCTGGCATCAGAATATGCTTCAATCTTCAAATGATTATGCTTCTGAAACAACAAGCCCTTTCCTAGAGACCCTTTCACATACTCCAGAATTTTCATGGCAGAATGTAGATGACATTCTCTAGGAGTTTGCATAAATCGATTGACCATCCCAACTGCATAATAGATATCTGGTCTGATAACAGTCAGATAGATGAGTTTGCCTACAATTCGCCTGTATACAGTACAATCTGGGAGAAGAGGAGAATCTTCAGTCCACCCCTTATCATCCCCAATAACCATCAGATAATAAGCAGGTCATGTACCAAGAAGACCAATTTCCTTTAAAAGATCTAGCACATATTTTTGTTGTGAAAGAACTACGGAGTTGTGATTTCGTGAAATCTCAATTCCCAGAAAGTACTTCGGAGTTCTCATATCCTTAATAACAAAATATTGTCGAAGATGACGTTTTGCTAGATCAATACCTTCCTTATCATCACGAGTAAGAAGGATATCATCAACATAGATAGCAAGAACCACATGACCTTTAGTAGTCTTGTGTATAAACAGAGAATGATCAGCATAACTTCGATTGAACCCAATAAGAGAAATAACTCCACTAAACTTGTCAAATCAAGCTCGTGGACTCTGCTTTAAACCATAAATCGCCTTCCGAAGCTTGCATACCTGAGACTCCTCCATAGCAACATACCTAGGAGGTTGCTCCATGTAAACCACCTCTTGAAAATCACCATAGAAGAAGGAATTCTTCACATCTAATTGAGAAATTTCCCAGTCTCTATTAACCAAGAAAGAGAAAAGAACATGTATAGTGATTATGCGAGCAATAGGAGAAAAGGTATCAAAGAAGTCTACACCATACATTGGAGTGAATCCTTTGGCAAAAAGCCTTGCCTTATAGTGGTCAATAGAACCATATGGAAGATACTTGACAACAAAAGCCCATCGACAACCAACCACATCTGTGCCCAGAGGTGTGGGAACAAGTGTCCAAGTACCTCTCTCAGTTAAGGTTTTCATTTCTTCATCCATAGCGGCCTTCCACTGTGGAATAGCAAGAGTCTCTTGATATGTAGTCGGGATGACAGTAGAAGATATAGCAAGAGCAAAACACTTAGTAATCAGAGAAATCCAAGCATATGAGAAAACATCTTCAATAGGATGCTTAGTGTATTGGCAGACACCCTTCCATACGGCAATGGGAAGATCAAGATCACTCTCATCCATAGGAGTTGATCCACTATCAGAAGAGGGAAGAGGCCCGGGAACATGCACAAAAGGCTCCAAGGACAAAGATTCAGTCTCGAGAGAAGTAGACAGTGGAACAGGAACAGAGGTGGGAAGAACTGGGTCTGGCATAGGTTTCAAGATAATAGGCATTAAAGAGGAAGTATCAGAGGGAAAGAGAGAAGAAGCAGGAGAAAAATATGGTGTATCCTCAAAGAAAGTGATATTAGAAGAGACGTACTGTTTGTAGAGAAGAGGATCAAGACAGCGATATCCCTTCTGGGTCAGACAATAACCAAAGAATATACATTTAACAGAATGGGGAGAAAGTTTATCACAACTAAGAGAAGGTATGTGAATAAATGTAGTATACCCCAAAACTTTAAGAGGTAAAGGAAACGGCTCCGCCCCGGGGTATAAAATAGAGAATGGAGTTTTGCCCTGAAGAATAGACGAGGGAATACGGTTTATGAGATAGCAAGATAGAAGAATGGAATGACCCCAATAAGACCGAGAAACATTCATTTATAAGAGAAGGCTGCGTGCAATATACAGGAGATGGTGATTCTTGCGTTTAGCAATTCCATTCTGCTAAGATGTATAGGGGCAAGTAGTTTGATGAACCAAATTATGGCTCATACAAAAATCAGAAATTTGATGCCTGACATATTCCTTCGCATTATCAGTATGAAGAACTTGAATAGGCACATTAAATTATGTGAAGATCTCATTATAAAAAACGGTAAACACAGAGTAAAGTTCAGAACACTCTTTCAAGAGATACAACCAAGTACACCTGGAGAAATCATCAATAAAGGTGACAACGTACAAGCTACCTCTACCAATAGTGGCAGTAGAAGCAGGACCCCAAATGTCACAGTGAACTAGTTCAAAAGGATGCAAAGAACTACGTCTCGTTCGTGCTAGGAAAGAAGAGCGATGATGTTTACCAAGCTAACATGCTTCACAATTCAAAGGGAAATCCTCTTGAGGAAGATCTAGGAGAAATTGGTAGATGAGGCGAGAAGGAGGATGTCCAAGACAATGATGTCATTGCTAAAGGGATGAAGAAGCAGAAAGAGCGTCGACATTATCAAGAAAGAAGAGGTCACCACTCGCAGTCCTAGTAGCAATCGTAGTCTTGGTGACAAAATCCCAGCAAAAATAAGTAGTGGCAGTAAAAGTAACAGTGCAGTGTAACTGTGTGCATAAAGCATGAACAAACAACAAATTGTATGGAAATGAGGGAACATAAAGAGTGTCCTCAAGCTGTAAAGACGGAGTGATGTGCACAGTGCCTACACCATGCACAAGATCAGAAGTCCCATCGACAATAATGACAGGAGAAACCCATTTCTAGTTGTTCAAGCTGGAGAACAAACGAGAATTGTCGGTCATGTGACAAGTGGCACCAGAGTCAATAAGCCACTTATCAAAAGAGGCCAAAAGAACACAAGTTGTAGTGGAAATAAGAGAAACCGGCCTCATGGAGAAAGAAATCGGAAAGAGAAAAGACAAACCACACTATTAGACACAAGTCGGTAAAAGAGGCCAAGAGATCACGCGAACAGATAAACCACACGACCAAGAAACTAAGAGAAGAAATCGCAAAAGATGTCAAGAAGGGCCCAAGCTGAAAGAGAACAGATCGCTGAAAGAACAGATCGGCAAATCGATCGGCTAACAAGTTGCAGAAAGATCACGACCAAGAACAGAAGATTGGCAGAGACTTAAATCGCACAGTATAGGAGAAGCCGGAAAAGATATCAGAAAGAGGACCTGGCTCCAAAAAGAAGCAAACAGAGAAGAGACTGCGCGAGTAGAGAAAATAACTCGCGCGAGAAGAGAAGAGGGAGAGAAAGAGATCGCACGAGAAGACAACCAACCCTTAAAAGCATAGAGGAAAAAAGTCGTGCGAACACCAGCGAATCCGCACGAACAGAAAAGAAAGCAAAGGGATAATTCGCAGGAAAAGCGACAAGCAAGGGAGGGCAGGGCGGGAAGAATTCACACGAATAGAAGAAAATTGGAAGAAGACCGGAAACGGTTAGAAAAGCAAACCGCGAGCAAATTGGAGAAAAATACCGATTTCCTCTGATACCATGTGAAAAAGAGCTAAATAAAGACAAATTTTATTGCTCCAAAAAGATCATCAATACATAGGTGTGCCCTCTTATTTATAGAAAATGGGGGATATGAAAGAATACAATAAAAGATGTGAGACTAAATGCAATCTGCGCGGCTTATGTGGTTTGACACTATCAAACTGCAACACTGTACAAAGTTACTGATCACCTAGCGACAATAGAGGTATGCCTCCCAACTACCACTGAAGACTGATAGACTGTCGGTGTTAGACACCAGACTATAACTGCGGTTGACACCAGACCGCAGTTGCGGACTCCTATCACTATTGTTGCGAAATCCCTCTAGGCCGCTTCTACGACTAAGCACCAGACTACTGCTGCGGTAAGCCTTCAGGCCACTTCTGTGGCTAAACACCAGACCGCTACTGCAGTAAGCCTCCAGGCCGCTACTGCGACTAACCACCAAACCACAGTTGCGAGTGTAACACCCCTCAGACTCCTAGACCCTTAGGATTGTTTTGTCATGACTAGGTCATGAAAAAAACCTAGGAAGCCCGAGAAGACCAAGTGACCTATCTAGGGCCAATGGACCTTCCCTTATCCAATTTGACCTTACCATGGAACCCTTAACCCTAGGGGAGGCCAATGGGCCACCAAAGACCCATTGGGGTCAACCAAAGAGGCTAAGTTGACCCAAGTCAACCCTAGCCCTAAAAAGGTCAAAGTGCCCTAACTAAGGGTCAAGTGACCTCCAAGGTGTAACATCCCATTTCATGCTAGGCCTCTTGCACGTGTTTTGAGCCAAGAGAAACTGCTCAGGTTCGGGAAGCATCGATTTAGATTAGGAAGTTACTTAGAGAAATATCCTGGCTCGGGGCGTTGAGTGTGTTGAGTGCACTCAACTCCAATGGACTAATTGGCATTGAGTGCATTGAGTGCACTCAATGCCATTTTACTTAGAGAAATATCTTGGCTCGGGGCATTGAGTGCGTTGAGTTCACTCAATGCCATGGACTGATTGACATTGAGTGCGTTGAGTGCACTCAATGCCTTTTTACTTAGAGAAACATCTTGGCTCGGGGCGTTAAGTGCGTTGAGTACACTCAATGCCATGGACTGATTGGCGTTGAGTGTGTTGAGTGCACTCAACACCATTTTACTTAGAGAAATATCTCGACTCGGGGCGTTGAGTGCATTGAGTTCACTTAACGCCATGGACTGATTGGCGTTGAGTGCGTTGAGTGTACTCAACGCCATTTTACTTAGAGAAATATCCTGGCTCGTGGCGTTGAGTGCATTGAGTGCACTCAACGCCATGGACTGATTGGCGTTGAGTGTGTTGAGTCACTCAACACCATTTTACTTAGAGGAAGATTCTGGCTCGGGGCATCACTCAACGTCATAGACTGCTTGGCATTGAGTGAGTTGAGCTCACTCAATGCAAATATACTTGGAAGGTTTTCTAGCTAGGGGCGTTGAGTGCGTTAAGTACACTCAACGTCATAGACTGCTTGGGGTTGAGTGAGTTGAGCTCACTCAATGCCATTATACTTGGAACATTTTTTGGCTCGGGGCGTTGAGTGCGTTAAGCGCACTCAATGCCATTGACTGATTGGTGTTGAGTGAGTTGAGCTCACTCAATGCCATTTTTCTTTGAAACAATAGACCGGTCGGTTTCATCGAACTCAGCCAGCAATTCGTCGAACCAAAGCGTAATCGTTGAACTCAGCAAAAAGTTTGTCAAACGGAAAGAATTCGTCGAACTCAGCAAGAGTTCGTCGAATGGAGTGGATTCGTCGAGCTCAGCAAATAGTGCGTCGAATGGAGCAAGTGCTGAACTGGGTTCAGAGTTCATCGAACGGAGTTCGACGAACGGAGCAAGTTTTCTAAACCAGGTTTGGGCTTCTTCAAACGGGTCAAATTCATTGAGTGGAGTTCGATGAATAGAGCAAATTCGTCGAGCGGAGTTCGACGAATACAGCCAATTCGTCAAGCGGAGTTCGACGAATAAAGCCAATTCGTCGAGCGAATTTCGACGAATACAGCCAATTCGTCGAGCGGAGTTCGATGAATAAAGCCAATTCATCGAGCGGAGTTCGACGAATAGAGCAAATTCATCGAACTAAGTCTTTGGAATTAGTGATTTGGAGGAGAGAGAAATCTCAGGCTTAATGGCCTTTATGGCCATGGAGGCTCCATAACCCCCGCTTTTATGGGGCTTCTACTCCTCTGAGGGAGAGGAGAAGTTTTTCTAGAGGTGGTCGGCCATTGGGATGGCTCAGCCCAATTAATTTGGTTGAAACTGAAAAGAATGAGTTAATGGCTGTTAAAGAAATTTAATGATATTTGGGAGTTACAAGACTCCTCTCCCAAATTCCTTCTTTAAGGACCTTCACCAGAGCAAGGGCAAGCGTTTCCCCCGATTACTTTTCAGATCCATTGAGGTTGGTGTAGAAGTTGCAGAGGAGCAAAAGTTCGGTGGCCGGAAATGGTGAGGAGGCAAAGTACACACATTCAGGCCGCAAACCCGGTCCTCCTCTACTCCTTCTTCGTGGGCTAGATCATAGGATTCATTAGAGATGAGAATCGGGCTCAATTGAGCATGATCTAGTGGAACTTTTCCACTTGTTTTTCTGCAAAAATGAAGTGTCGAGTTCGTCAGAATACGCCGTCTCCGGCGGCCAAACCACCTCCGGCCGATAGCCCTCACCTCAACGGAGGTGGTGGTGGCGTTGGTTGGATGGGGAGGTGACCAGAAGGCCGGCAAGTGGACTTGGAGTTTGCTCCAGGTCGGGTAGATCTAGGTCGTTGGCTGGAGGAAGAAAAAAGCCAGCCGCCGCCTGATCATGCTTTAAGATCTGTGCAGATCTTGGTGAATTAAACTTTATGTTATATGTATGTTTTGGTCATAGAAAAATCACTTGCCTTTGGATTTAAATTAAAAATACCTAGAGGTCTATTCAGAAAAAGTGGTCAACATGAAACTGGTAGCCCTATTGGCCTAGTTTATTTTAAAATTGGTTTGAACCAATTTGGAGTTCAGGTCAGACCACAACACTCATTTTGGTGAGTTCTATACCTAAGCTTGATCAGATATTTTTTGGGGTACCCCCATCAATCCTGGCCTCTAAATGACTTGAAAGTTGGAGCATGAGCCATTTATATCTAGATTTATAACATATCCAAAAATGGGAATTTTTGGAAAATATTTTCCTAAATTTTTTGTAGAAATGTAATAATCCATGTAAGAATTATTTAAGGGGTCTAATGACCTCTATACCCACCAAAATTTGAGTCTCTGGAAATTATTATATGATGTTTAGAAAACAGTAGCCCTTACTTGTAGTTATAACCTTCAACTTGCCCCATGTGATAATTTTGAAGTAACCATAGTTAAATTAACTTAGAATGTTATGGAACTTTGTCGATGCTGATTAAAAATCATTTAGATGCACTAGAAAATTATTTGGATTATTTGGGCATTTCCTCTTAGTACTTCATGTGTAAAGTGAACTAGTACACCATATTTTGATAAATAGAAAATAAATATTATATCTTACTGGAAAATTGTGTTACATGGTCAAAGAATCTTTTGGGGCATAATAAAGCCTAGAAAATTATTACATATCATTTTGATGAGTTTATAAGAATGTTCCTTCACAAGTGCACTTTAATGGAATTATTTGAAGTCTTTTTATACATGGCTCACTGACCTTGGAATTGCATGAAACTTAGTCAGTAGTGTTTTATGATCATTATAAGGCTCTGGTAATTTTTATATAATTCTTGGACTATGATTTATGGTACTCCCTTCATTAACTCTAATTATTTGAATTACCTTGAATTAATTATTTAGAGGTTTTTACATTTATAAAAATCAGTGAAATCTGGTATCCAATAATATTTTGCTATCATATAGTGATCATAATTTTTTGGTGGCCATAACTTAAGGAAATCTAGTACTTCGTGTTCAAAATTACCCATGTCCTAACATTTGGGAAAATCTAATAAATGCAAAATTAATTAGGAAAATTACAATTTTTGGATTTAGGATAAATGTGTCATGATAGACCCACAATAATTATCTTAGGGCTTTTGGATAAAAATTTGGAGTACCTCCTTTCATGTACATCATATAGCTTAGGTTGGTCTACATATAGTAAAACAACAGATATGAAAATAGCATGTGGGATGGACATAGGGAATTGGAGTTAATAGTTTACTGATTTTGGTAAGGTGAAAATGGATTCATCAGTAGGAGTCAGGATGAGGAGGGTGTTGGGTTGACTAGTGCTAAGTAGTGTTCGGGATCGACGAAAGATCGTCTTTCCCTGTGGAAAGGAAGAGTCAAAATACACTAGGGTTAGATTAAGTATAACCTTAAAAGGGATCAGGAATTGGGTAATAACCAATAATTTTAAGTGCCTCATAAAAGGGAATGATGGGCTTCAGCTACCATCATAGTTCCTAGTGCCCTGTGAGAGCCCTTCACCGAGAATGCCTTGGGCAGTCCGAGGTTAACGTAAGCTGTAAGTCTAATGGATTAAAAGAGTAATTAGAAATACTCTAGGATTACACTTACACTCACACTCCCCGGTATTGTTGGAGTTAGGTTGGGTCTCACGAGCGGTAGGCTCGGTGGTTTTAATTATGGGAAGGTTAGCCTGGCGAGCCGATGGCTCGGTAGATATTTGTGACGGACGGAATAGTCTGGGGAGCTTTGGCTTGATGGAAAATATAATAATGTTGTATGTGCATAAGATATAAGGTGGTGGGTCTTCAGTATTGGAGAGTCGTTGCATCTACACCAATACGTTGACTCGGCAGGTGTGGTACAGCACTTAACCAAATGAAGTCTGGTGTGTCAACCAGCAAGAGTACGTAGGAGCCACGCTTAGTGCACCAGTGTTGAGGCGTATGATAGGTCTGGCTGGTAGTGTTGATACCGGTTTAGAGGTGGGCGAGGCCCAACCCACCGCTTCTGTTTGCCACTACGAAGGTATCCTGGGAGGTTAGGCTCTAGAAAGGGGAAACTAAAGGTCTGTGTGCACAAAGTCGGGTGTGTGAGTTGCACTTTCATGTTCACATCATAACATACTTGCATGACATAGCATAATCATTGTATATAACCCTTGACACCTATTGTAAAAATTGGTATGGGACAGTTTATATAATAGGCCTTGCAAAACGGCCCCTTGGTCTATAGGTTTGCATGGGCATTCCTATAGGTCATGGTTACTTACATAGTAACCTTCTTGTACTTTACTTGCTCACCTTGATTGTGTGTATACTCATACTGCTTACCTACTATTACTTGTTTATACTTGCTTTGTTTATGAACTCATGATAGACTAGTTCCGCCGCCACCTGTTTACTTTTGTTACTCTCCACCTTCATTACCTTCCCTTTCCTTCTCCCTGCTCAGTGCCTAGGATCCATGGGGGAGGGGTGGGGGATGATGGGACTTAGTATTTTAGACTAACGGTCGTTGACTAAATCATTTTAGGGGATTGTGGAGCCGAACCAGGAGATGCAGCCCTAGAGGTCGGTGCGCTTGAAGATGGGACAGTCTAGCACGGGAGTTTAGGCAGCGGGGATAGTGAGTACCGATCATTAGTAGTTACTATAGATTTGCTTCCGCGTTTAGTGACTTGTAGTGAGGATCATGATGTATCGGGCAGGAGCCCTCTTTAGTACTTTGCTTTATCATTTCTATGGACTCTCCCTTCGTGGAGATTTATTTATATTCATGTGATTTTTGGTGGACCAACATTGAGTTTCATTTTATTCATGTATTTATACTTTTTCTCTTCTCTTCTTTGATCGGTATGGCCTGCAAGATCGGCGTTTTGTAGTGATGACCTTCCCTAGGGTGTTGGTGTCACCGCAAAGCGGCGGTTCTAGGTATAAGACCCAGTTGGTTTAAACAAAAAAATGGGGTCTTACAGCGAGTAGCTCAAGACCGCATCTGCTAATACAAGAAGCCAGACAAAACTGATGCCTCCTATCAAACCGCCACACAACCAGACCACCTGGATAAACCGCCAGACCGCTCGAACAACAAGCTACCACGACTAGACCATCAAACTGCCAAACTCTAATAGAGGCTTTGGAAATCTCTTGCGTCAAGAAGAATACAATAGCGAATGCAAGATTGAACTCGCAGATAGGATTTGACAGGCATTAGAACTCGACAAAAGCATGAAGCGCTACGTAGCAGAGACTGTGGATGGGTCTAATGCTGAGTTTTCTTATGAAGATGGTCTTTTACGGAAAGACGGTCATTTGTGCATCCCAGAGTTTGACACCTTGCAGGAGGAGTTGATGTACGAGGCTCATTTTACTAAGTACTCGAACCACCCGGGAGCACAAAGATGTATAAAGACATGAAGACATTGTTCTAGTGGCCAAGTTTTAAGAAATATGTAGCTCACTACGTGGTAAAGTGTCATACTTACGCACTAGTAATGGACAAGTGTTAGAAACCGGGAGGGTACCTAAAGTCTTTACCAATTTTGGAATAGAAGTTCGATGAAATATCGATGGATTTCGTGTATGGGTTACTGAGATTGCAATATGGTAATGATGTCTTCTGGTTATTGTAGACCATTTGACAAAGGTGTCGGACTTCATTCTAAACCGGAAAGACGATTCAGTGGAAAAGCTGGTGAAGCTTTATGTTAACAATATCGTACGATTTCACGGTGTTCCCCATAACATCATAAGTGACTGTGATGTGCATTTCACTTCTAGTGATTGGAGGCTAATCCACTAACTATTGGGGACAAAGGTGAAGTTTTGTATGGCCTTTCATCCTCAAATGGATGGTCAAACTTAAAGGACCAATATGATAATGGAGGATATGCTCTGCAAGTGCGCCCTGGATTTCAGAAAGACGTGGGTGGATCATCTCTACATGATTGAATTGGCCTACAATAATAACTACCAATCAAGTATTCAAATGACGCATTTTGAGGCCTTATATAGTAGGAAGTGTCGTACACCGTCGGCCTGTGTAGAAACAGGTGAATTAAAGCTTTATAAGTGTAAAGACGTCAAAGATGCAATTTCAACGATACGTTTGATTTGAGAACAGTTGTTGGTTGCCCAAGATAGGCAAGCAAAATACTAAATGCCAAGCACTGAAATATCGAGTTCGCTGTGGGCGATTCGGTTTATCTAAAGATCAAACTGTTCAAAGGCGTATCAAGGATTTGATGCTTGAAGAAGCTAACTCTGTGGTACCTTGGGCCGTTTGAGATCTTGGAGCGTGTTAGTGAAGCTTCCTATCAGCTCGCTCTTTCGATAGAGTTGAGTGGCTTGCATGATATGTTTCACATATCAGTGTTGAGAAAGTCTTTGAAAGAACCTACTCAAGTGATTGATGTTGATCAAGTGTTGATTGATAATAGATTAATGACAAAGGTCAAGCCCATTCGAATCGAAGACATGGAGATCAAGCAGTTATGGAACAAGGTGATCAGGATGGTCAAAGTCTAGTGGGACAACTGTGGCAGTGAGGAGCTCACATGGGAGCACAAGCAAACCATGCTTGAGGAGTTTGCCGAGCTATTCAGTTGAGTCAAACTTTTATGTGTTTTGTACTTCTTTGTTTTTGTCTGTACGATAAAATTTCGGGACGAAATTTTTGTAAGGGGGAGAGAATTTTAACGCCCAAGATTTCACCATGTATAGCTCTCTAAGAGCTACCGCCTGACAGTAGTACTAGCACTGGTGGTAGCAAAGCCGATTTAATTGGTGTGGCTCTCTGTGAGCTACCGCGCGGCGGTAGCGATACTGCGCGGCGGTAGCGATACCGCGCGGCGGTAGCGATACCGCGCGGCGGTAGCGATACCGCGCGGCGGTAGCGATACCGCACGGCGGTAGCGATACCGCGCGGCGGTAGCGATACCGCGCGGCGGTAGCGATACCGCGCGGCGGTAGCGATACCGGGCGGCGTTAGCGATACCGGGCGGCGGTAGCGATACCGCGCGGCGGTAGCGATACCGCGCGGCGGTAGCGATACCGCGCGGCGGTAGCGATACCGCGCGGCGGTAGCGATATAGCGCGGCGGTAGAGACCTTTCGTCATAAGCGGTGTAATGACACGACGCATCACCTACCGCTTGGCGGTAGTGTAATACCGCGCAGCAAGAGCGCGACAGTTATGACACGACCATGTGTCGGCGTATGATTAGAGTATTTAAATGGTGGGCTTATGGGATAAGCCACCGATTGGGGTACCTGCGGCGGCATCTTGTTACCGCGCGGTGGTAGTGCTCTGTACAAAGAACCGTTTTGAATCAAGTATGTTTATAACGTTCTAATGGTGGGCTGAGGTTTCTGCTATTTTAAGTCTTTGGGATGGGAGTTAGTCTCATTCACACCTAGGGCTTTCTCTTTCTAAGAGGTGGAGAGAGGGGAGAGCACAGGAGAGGTTGAAGAAGGATTTTCAACCATTGTTGGAGCTTCGGAGCTCCGAATCACAAGCAAAGTTCAGATCCGCGGAGGCGAGTCTGTTGCGCTCTTTTTCATCCGGCTAGTTTCTCATCCATGGCGCCCAAACAAACTTCAAGGGTAACAATCTTCCTCCTTGTATATATGTAGTTCTTTGTTTTGACATGTGTGGGTAGATGCTCCACGAACACGTGAAGGAGAATCTCCTGACGGTTTGATTGGTTGTATCCCCAGTACCTTTGCATTTAGAATCCAGAATCGAATGGAATAGGCATATTGTGTGAAGCCCGTCAAACAGGTTGGTCTGGATTGGTGATGGTTATCTTGTCTATTTTTGTGTCGGAGAAGACTCTATGGTTAAACGTGTAGTTTCGGAGTCGTGGGGTATGCAAGTTGCTATAAATAGAGTACTGGAAATGGTTTCCAGGAAATTACCCAAGTTTTGGGGGAAGAAATGGAATTTTGTCCCTTACTGCGCGGCAGTAGCGCTACCGCTGGTGGTAGCTCCTAGTGAGCTGTTTGTGAGGCCTATCTCCTGGAGACTTGTTGGTCAAGTGGTTAAGCTATGAGCTTAGAGTGCTCCGCTTTGGTGGCCGTGAGAGCCAGCCTTAGAACATAACGTGTTTATGTATTATTGTGAATGCGAAAGAGGAGGCTGACCCGCGTTGTGGCTTGTTGCGCCTGATGATTTGAGAAACATGATGTGGCTGAACTGTACCCAACCCTATATCGTTTGACTTGTAGTGAGTAATTGAGGTGAATCTTGGAGACCTTCTTTGACTTTGTCATAGCCATAGGGACCTTAGGCTTCGGGCCAGAAAGACTAGCAATGTTGAAGGAATGTTGAACCGTCACTGAGTACAGTGGTGGGACCCTGGGAAATCCAATACACAAATAATATGCCCTGAGTGAACAGGGTGTGTGGTTGTGCGTACCAAAGTCTGTGGTGAATTGTTCTTAAATTGTACGTTCTGTTTCCATTATATGTACATGTTGTTTACCTGCAGGGAAGGAGCACCGCTGCCCCGAGTAAGGGGCGGGGTCGTTATAATTTGGTCAGCTAAAGCTGATCGTTGCCTTGTTTGCCATATATTTGTGGATTGTTCCTTTGTAGGTGTTGGAGAGCCAAGCGAAAAGTAGCGGGCAGAAGCCCTTTGTGTTATGCCGACACTCGAAGGCCAAGTGAAGCTTCTTTACTACTTTTATGTATTGTCGGTCTGCGTGCTAATGTAAGCAAACACTTTAACTTATTGGAATCAATTTATAAGGCCAGACTATTTGTATATTTTGGTTATCATTCCTATAGTTTTGTAGTGTACATTCTTGTGGTTGGGTTCTTAATACTTTTAATTACTTCCGTTAGAATGCACTCTGAGTTAGGATGTGCATTTGTTTTGTTTTAATGCATAACTTCGCTGACTGTCTATGGAATATGGCATAGGGCCCCGACCAGACCTTCTGTTATATTCCATATGATGGATGGGGGCCGGGGTGTTATAATAAGTTTAACAAACTTTTGCATAGGCCATCATAAATAGACCCAAAAATTATGTCATCAACAAAAATTTGGACTATAATAATCTTACCCTTGACTCCCTTTAGGAATAATATCTTATCTATCTTTCCCCTTGAGAATTTGTTTTTAATGAGAAAACTAGATAAGGTTTCATACCAATCCCTTAGGGCTTATTTTAACCCATACAAAGCTTTTCTTAAATGAAATACATGATCAGGAAAAGAAGGATTGATAAAACCAAATGTCTACACAACATAGATCTCTTTTTTAGGTCACCATTCAAGAAAGCTGACTTCACATCCATTTGGTAGACCTTAAATCCTTTGTAAGCAGCATATGTAAGGAACAATCTTATGGCTTCAAGTCTAGCTACTGGTGTAAATGTTTGATCAAAGTAAATACCTTCTTCTTGTCTGTACCCTTTAGCAACCAGCCTAGCTTTATTCTTGATTATAACATCATTTTCATCTAACTTGTTTCTGTATATCCATTTGGTTCTTATGATGTTATGTCCTTGAGGTTTGGGAACCAGCTTCCAGATATTATACCTTTTGAACTGATTCAATTCTTCTTGCACAACCACTATTCAGAATGGGTCTATGTTGACTTCTTCAAACTTTTCAGGTTCTATCTGAGACAGGAAGCTAGAGTACATAACAATATTATGATTTTTGTTCCTTATGGTTACTCCTTGGCTTACATCCCTAATTATCAATTCTCTAGGGTGGTCTCTTAAATGTCTAATAGCTAATGGTAGCCTCTCTCCAGTTCCTTGAATTTCATCTTCAGTGGCCTGGGGTTCTTCTTCTATCTGCATTTTAGCTGGTCCTTCTGGGATGACTTCACAATCATCCTTTTCTTGTTCAGCTAGAAGTCTGTCTTTAATGCTTAGTTTGTCTATTCTCAATTCTATACCTGCAGTACTAGAAGAGTTTGACAACATATTGTAAATCATGGAAGTTTCATCAAATATAATATTTATAGACACTTCTGCAAACTGATTTTTCAAGTGATATATCCTATAGGCTTTGTTGCCACTGCTATACCCAACAAAAATACCCTCATATGATTTTTTAGCAAATTTGGTCAAGTAAGACTTCCTATTGTTCAGGACAAAGCACTTTCTTCCAAAAATTCTAAAATATGCTAGATTTGGTTTTATGCCCTTTATTAGCTCATAGGGAGTCTTCTTGTGATATTTATTGATAGAGACCTTATTTTGGACATAACATGTTGTGTTCACTGCCTCATCCCAGAAATATTCTGGGAGAGAAGTGTCACTCAGCATAGTTCTTCCAACCTCAATGAGAGTTCTATTTTTCCTCTCAATAATACCATTTTGTTGGGGAGTTCTTAAGGAGAATTCTTAAAAGATACCTTGCTCTTTACAAAATTTTGTCATGCTTTTAGACTGAAATACTTTATCATGGTCACTTCTAATTTTGACTACAGTGCAGCCTTTTTCATTCTGAATTTTCTTGACAAAGTTCATAAAGCTACTTAAAGTATCAGACTTTCTCTTAATAAAGAATATCCAAGCAAATCTGGAATTGTCATCAACTATCACAAAAGTGTAAACTTTCCTACCTAGACTATGAATTGTCATAGGACCAAATACGTCCATATAAAAGAGGTAGAGACACCTCTCAGAATCCTTGGACCCAATGCTTTTGAAGGAGGCCAAAGTGTTCTTGCCCATTTGGCATGCAGAACAAATGCCCTCTTTGGTACATTTCAAATTAGGTCTATTTCTAACCAACCCTTCACTGAAGAGCTTGTAAATAGACTTGTAGTTTCAGTGAGCAAGTCTCTCGTGTCATTGCAAACAATAAGAGTCTTTCTCATTTGCTACAAGGCAAACTAGAGAATTAGAATATATACAAAGATAATTAAGACAATAAATATTCCCACTCCTAGTGCCAGTCAGGATAATCTCTTGGTCAGTTGACCTTTTGATTAAGCACTTATCCTTGTAGAAAATAATGGCATAGATTAGATAACAGAGTTGTCATAAGCCACTTTTGTGATTGTGATTATGTCATTGGTGATCATACCATGGAATTTAGTCACTTCTCTGTCTGAACCACCAAATATAACTTTGGGTCCATTCTTTACTGGAGTGAAATCTTTTAGATGGCTCCTTGTTACAGTCATATTCCTTAAACATCCACTATCCAAGTACCAGATAGGCATCTAATTGGTGCTTGGACATACCTGTAAAAAAGATTTAATTTACCTTAGGAACTCAAAGAAATTTGGTTCCTTGGTTCTTGTTAGCCTTAGGTGCACTCAGTCCAACAGGGATAAATTTTTTTTGTTTTTATTTCACAGCATGGGGTGTTGTTAGATTACCAGCAATCTATGAAAAAGTGCCCAACTTTGCCACAACACCAACATTCATGGGTGTTGTACCTTCTCTTTTGAACATTCCTAGAAGTGGATAGAGCATTATGATGCTTTTGTTCAGCAGAGAAGACACCAGTTTTCTTCCTATTTCTCTCAGCTAGAATCTGGTTGAATATTAGACGTCAAGTTAGAGTTGATTGTAGTCTTGCCATTTGGCATCTTCTTTGTTAAATGATTTTAGGAAGAGGATATTGCCTTACCCTTGAGTGTAGGAGTTGTAGAACCAAACACAAATGGTTCATGCTAGGCCATTTGAATTTCTTCATATGGATCGTTCAAATCACTCAATCTCATTCCCTTTCTCCACCAATTATAAGTTGCATTAATGCCCTAACATGAGGAACTTCCTTTCTTCTAGTTACCATATATATTATTATAGTCATACATGGTAGAAGGAAACATTATCTTCAAAAAGGTGGTTTGAGGCACAATTGGAGCCTTACCTTTTTCCTTGGAATAAGCTGATCCTCCATTTCACTTGAATCTCAATCCACTTCTATTATTTTGGAAGGAGAAGGTATCAATAAGTGGCAACATAGTCTTGGGCTTGGAGAATTTCTCCACTAGCTTCCTCTCTTTGAGGAGCTTCTCTTCAAGATTCTTAATGATCTTGCTCTTATGGATAATGGTACTCACTTGGATAATAGTGATTGCTTTTAGCTGACTTATCTCTTTGCTCATCTGAGCTGGCTGGGAAGCTAACTCAGATTGCATGGATTTTTCCTGCTGTATAGAAGCAATCTCTTCATCTTGCATGTTAACAAGCTTTTTCTCTTCTTCAGAACTACCAGGAGAATACCAAATCTGTCAATCAATTGATTGACATCTTCTTCAGGCTCTAATCCATTCTCCTCATTGCATGAAGAGGATGCCTCAAAATCTAGGCCAGTTTCATAATCAGATTCTGAAGAAGACATGTTTGAAATGATTACCTCATTAGAATCAGATTTATCTTGATTTTCTTCTGTCATTGCCATGAGGTTGTAGTCTTCTTCATCTTTAGAGTCACTGTCAGTAGAGGATAGTGGTATCCTTATGCCCACCTTGGCTGCTAGATGATTTATATCCTCTTCCATAGTGAATAGACCAATGTAGGCATTTTCATCTTCAGATTCTGAAGTTTCAGAATCGCTGTCAGATAGGCTTGATTTCTTCTTTGCTAAGAAGCTCTTCTCAACCTTTTTATCCTTATGATATTTCTTATCACCATACCGCTTGCTCTCCTTTCTTTTAATAAGATATTCTGCAATAACATGTCCTGACCTGTTACAACAGTAGCTAACAACATCAGTTTTAAATTATTTTTTAATTTTTAGACACATATCTTTCCCCGGTGGGTTCATTTCTGGATCTATCATGGTTAGCTTGGGGCTTCCTTGAGCTGGAGCTTGTAGTGTCCTTGTTCTTCCACTATCTTCTTCTGCTCATCATCTTTTTGAATTGCTTGGAGAATAAGGTTAGTTCTCCATCAGAAAGCTTTGCTTCTGATGAGCTGGGTGTATAGCTTTCTCACTCAACATCCCTTCTTAGGGGATAAGGAGTCTTCTCACTACTCCTTCTTGAGGTCTCAACTTTGAAGGTCACTGACTTCTCTCTAATGAATGACTTTGCAGATTCTTCTTCGACCTTTTTGGAGTTCAACTGAAGTTCATATGACTGCAGCTTGCCATACAGATTTTGTCGTAAAATGTTAACCAAGTTTCCCATCCCCCTTATGTCACAAATCTTGATATCTCACTCTTTGTTGAGTGACCTCAGGAATTTATCATTAAGTTCATAGTTGGATAATTGTCTATCATAAGTCTTCTGATCATTCATAATTCTAAAGAACTTCTCATAGCATACAGCTATATAATCCTTTTTGTCTTGTCTGAAAACCACATATTGTTGATTTAGAAGGGATTTTCTATCATCCCTCACTTCCTCAGTCTCATCCATATAAATAATCAGAGATTCACACATTTCCTTTGCAGTCGTGCAGTGAATAAGGTACTAAAAAGTTGAGTCATTTATAGCACTAACTATAATGTTCTTGGCTCTCTTGTCCATAGTACCCAGAACTACCTCATCCTTTGTCATTTCTAAATATTTCTTTGGGGTCTTGATGTTGGCATCTATTGGTGAGACTTTCATATAAATGAAAGGTCTCTCTTCCACTGTTATAAATATTATAGGGTCTAAGTATTCCACGAACAACCTCACCATTTCCTTACATATTCCAAAGTTTTCCATCCTACAGGTTGGAAGCTTAATAAAACTCAGCTCTCTGTGGTTCGTACCAGAAGTCATGATGATTAACTTTTACTACCATTGGAGATCTTGTTCAGAGTGTTAGGTCTTTATTGAATAACCTCGCTTTGATACCACTTGAAAGTCTTTTAAGAGTATATAAACACCTAGAGGTGCGGCGAATAAGTTTCTTTTAAATCTTTTGACCCCTTTTTATAATTATACTTAATGTGTTATTATTAGGTTAGTAGCTTTCAAGAACACACAAGCAGTTTATAATGATTCATATATCTAGGGTACATCTACTTTTCCCTTTCACCTATCTAGCAGTGAGCTAGATTCGGCCAACTGATACAAAACTCAGATCAAAAGATCTTACACCTCTTTGGCATTTTCTTTTTCTTGATTTAATACTTCCTTTCTCCACATCAGAAACTTCATGTTCAACAACTTTATCAACTTTTCAACAGAATCAACAACTTTCTTTACCTTCTTAATTTCAATACTGTCAACTGCTGCTTTTGAAGTATTATCAACTTCCTTTGGAAAACCAGAAACACTTCCAGCTTTTTTCATCTTTTTGAGCAACACAACCAACTCTTGCAACCTCAACAACAATACTTGGAGCACCTTCAACAATCTTGAAAGAACCTTCTCCCTCAATAAAAAATGCATCATTATTGGGAGGCCTGTCAGACTTATTAGAGATATTAATGCTCAAGTCTTCAATGCCAATCAGAAGCCAAGGAGCCACAATAATGAAGAAGAGAAGATGAAGAAGTATCTCCTACCTGGAGTAGAAGACGAACCAAATCAAAAGCAGAAGAGATAGTATATCTACTGTTGAGCAATTAAAGGACATTTACTTTCAATTTATGTACTCTGTTCATCTTCCTCTCCTATAAAATTGTAACCGGTTAAACTCATTTTATGAGAGAAGAAAAAAGTAATGAAATGATGGTTCTTGAAGTTTTGTTCTCCACTTTCTTGTTTTTGTGTGAATCGATACCTTTTCTCTAACATTGGTATCAGAGGGTTTGTTGTTTGAAGAGAGACCATCAGAGGAAGGATGCTCGATCACTTGAATAAAAATTCATATCGAAATTCTATTCTGCTCATCATATGGCGGTTCAAAATTCAACTCATGAGTTTCAATTTATCCAATCTGGTGTTCCTATCTTCGAAGGAGAACATTATGATTTCTGGTCGACCCACATACCTAAGAGTGGCTTCCACTCCTACAACTCAGACAGCTCACAGAGACATCAACAAGTCTCCTACCTCAGGCTCACAAACTAGCCCTACCTTAACCTTTATAACACAGGCCTACCTCAGATTCTCTATAAAAATCCTACCTCGCACTTTAGAAAAATCCTACACTTAACCTTTATAATATAGTCATACACTCAGATCTTAGAGAGATCTTACAACATAAGTTTAATGAGTGTTACAATAACTCTAGAACAAAAGCTCTGGAGTCTTCTTCTTTTGTTGTCTCACCAGACAACTTCTCTTCACCACAATAGCAGGAAATGATCTTTAGATTTGAAACAGGTTGTGTTGTGTTGAATACTTACAGAGATCTTCTTCTTCCTTAAGCTTTTTGAAAGATTGTTCTGTAGATTATTAAGCTTGAAGACAATGAAAGTTGTTTCCTTCTCTGCTGGCGGTGACTTTTTGCGACTTAGGGTTTCAGAATATTTTTCCAAAAGTTCTTCAAAAAGTTCTTGTAAAAGTCTCACGCACTTAGCTTTTATATTTCAGCATCTACAATAGATATATCCTATTTGTGTAAGCTGCATAATCGGGTTTAATAATTGAATCGTCCCAAGATTGCGTGTTAGAGAAATACGGTAGTTTTCGTCTTTTAGTGCGTAATCTATGTTGATTTGAAATTTGTATGATGTCAGCTAAATAGACAAGACGTCATTTGACTTAGAATAATTTCTGATCTTCTGTATAGGCATTGAGTGTTAGAAGCAATATGACTTAGTCAAATTCTTAAACTCAGATGAAGCGTTGAGAGACATTACTTAAGTAAACGCATTTTACTTAGGCATTGATTGATCTCTTATGTCTCGACATATTTGTACTTTGACAATTTTTCCCTTTCTGCTAAAGCATTGAGTGAAGTCTTTTTGTAGAGGCATCGAGTGACTATTGTTAACTCAGTGCATTCTACTTAGGTGTTGAGTCAAGTCTTATGACTCGACGCATTTGTACTTGGACAGTTTTACTACTTTACTATTGAGGCGTTGAGTGAATGATCTTCACTCGATGCATTTGAACTTGGGATAAAACTCAGCTCTTTTACTGAAGCGTTGAGAGAGTATAATTTAGACGACATATATGAGTCTTGAGTATCGAGTGATGTGAGATGACTCGGCGTATTTGAACTTAGGCAGATTCTCTGCTTCTCTTCTAAGGTGCTGAGTGAATAGCATTGAGTCAACACATATAGACCTTGAGTGTCGAGTGAAGTGAGATAACTCAACGCATTTGTACTTAGCAGATTTGTTGGGTCCATTAATCACAATGTACTAGATTTGAAGAAGGCTCATAAGTCAATGGTATACACATGAATGTATTTGATGCATACTCTAAGTTCATTGTATGCAAGTTGTTATCTGTTGAACTGATTTGCCAGGTAGTCTGAGTCACAAAGAAAGATGGACTCAAGACAGGATGCTGGTAAAGAAGAAATCTGGTTAAGTACAAAAGCATTGAGTGAAGCCAGTTCACTCAATGCCTAGAAGCAAAAGCATCGACAGAACACCCAACAGTCAAAGCTACAGTGTTGCTGTCAAAGAAATCTATCTAAGGACATAAGCATTGAGTGAAGGCTGTTCACTCAATGCCTTCTCAACAAGGATTCTGTCTAAGGACATAAGTGTTGAGTGAAGGCAGTTCACTCAATGCCTCATTAAGAAGCCAGGCAAACACAGAAAGTGTTGAGTCAAGAAGATGCACTCAACGCCTTCATTCAAAGAAATCGAACTAAGTCCTGAAGTGTCGAGTTATGAAAGCTCACTCAATGCCTAAGCTATTAGAATATAAAAGTCTATATGCGTTGAGTGATGAAGGCTCACTCAACGCACTCAACGCTTAAAGACAGAATTCTGCTAAGTACTTGTACGTTGAGTGACAAGGCATAACTCGATGCCTGAGAAGTCTGTCTGAAATTTACTAAGCCCAGAAGCGCTGAGTCATGATGATGTCAGTAGAAATTCAAATATCGCGGGATTTGATCGATATAAGACAAAAGGCGTTGCTTGCCTTTAGTATAGTTAAAAATGCAAAAGTGATGGAGGAGTTGCAATTTCCAGCCAGCCCATAATGCGCAAAGAGCCATTGAGCGGCGGGATACAAAAGGACAGTTCCGTGAAATTAAAATACACAACTCGATGGGAGAAAAGAGTCGTCTTCTTCTTCTGGATTGGGTTGAAGCATTCCATGAAATTTTTAAAGAGTTCATCTGTGAATCACAGATAGTTTTTGTTATTGAAGGAATTTCTCTCTGAAGATTACATCAACTCTTAACAGCAAGGTCAGGAAGATTTCTTCCTGAGTAAGAAGAAGCAGCCTCTGTTGTAACTTCTCAGCACAAGCAGAACCAACCTTGAAGATCTTTTCTTGGTGTTGTGAAGAAGATAGGACTGAGTCTTCTCAGTTCAAGAAGACTATGACTCAGAGATAAATTCTCTAGTCATTCATTAGCAACAAACTTATTCTCTCTATAAGATCATTTCTGATCTGAGTTGTAAGCCTAAACTATAAAGGCTGAGGTAGGATCCTTCTGTTGATCTGTGTGTAGGATCCTTTTATGGATCTGAGTGTAGGATACTTCTATAGATCTGAGTGTAGGATCCTTTTGTGGATCTGAGTGTACGATCCTTCTGTGGATCTAAGGTAGGGCCTGTGTGCCTGAGCTATAGGAGGTTCATTTTCTAAGGTAGGATCCTGTGGTGGATCTGAGTGTAGGGAACCCTCCTAGCCTGAATTGTAGGACTTTGATTAAAGCCTGAGTTAAGTGATCGGTGGATCACAGAGCTATAAAATCATCATTTTCTCTGAGTGGTAGGGCCTTGGGCCTGAGGCAGGACTTGGAGGAGTCTAAGAGATCCTGATGGATCTGTATTGTAAGCTCTTGGAGCCGAGTTTGGAGAAGTTTGCTTTGTCTAACACACTGTTAGAAAGGTGGGAGGGACATTGGATGTACCCATACTTTGGGGAATCACTATAAACACTTGTGTGTTATGTATTCTTGAAATCTAACTTAAAACTAAGTCACAACACACCAAAGCAAAAAGATAGTCATAAAAGACATAAAAACCTATTCACCCCTCCCTCTAGGTGTTTAGCTACTCTTGAAAACAAAGAATTTCAAGTGGTATCAAAGGGAGGTTGTTCAAAAAGGACTTAATAATCTGAACAGATCTCCAAGGGTAGCTAAGGATTGTCCTTATAGGTTCAAGAGAGAACCATAATGAGTTGGGCTCCATGAAGCTTCCAATCTACAGAAAATAGACTTTTGGTATTTGGAAAGAGATGACCAGGTTGTTCATGGAAGCTTCTGACCCTAGGATTTTCATCACAGTTCAGGAAGGACCCTTTATCCCCATGAAGATTTCTATCCTAGATGCAAATGTCCAAACCCCAAAGAAATACACTGATATGACCAAGGATGAGGTCATCCTGACAAACATGGACAAGAGGGCACAAAACATAAGTGTTAGTGTCATAGATGATTCCGCATTCTAGAATCTTGTCCACTACAAGACATTTAAGGAAATATGGGACACCCTGATTATCTACATGGAGGGCACTGAAAAGGTTAGGAATAACATGAAATCCCTACTTAATCAGGAATATGAGGCCTTCAGGCAAAGCAATAAGGACAGCATATCTGATTGTTATGAAAAGTTTTTCAGAGTGGCCAATGAGTTGAGGGCCTATGGGAGGTTCTTCCACAATTATGAGTTGAATGATAAGTTCCTAAGATATCTAACTAGAGACTGGGACGCAAAGATTTGTGCAATAAGAGAAGCGGCCAAACTTGTTGAAACTCATCCTCATACTTTGTTTGGAAAGCTGCTTTCATATGAAATGCAGCTAACTTCCAGGAAAGAGGAGGAGACCACCATCAAGTCCCATGCTAAGGAGAGGGTAGTGGCCTTTAAGGCTGAGAGCTCTAAGAAGAGTAAGGAGAGGATTGCCTCACCCCCAAGGAGGCCAGTTGATTCAGAAAGCTTTGATTCTAGCTCATCTGGCAATAATATGTCAGATGGAGAGTTTGCTGCCTTCTCAAGGTAATTCCAGAAGATGATGAAGAGGAGTAAGTAGAAGAACAATCATTCCTCCTCCACACATTACAAAAAGGATCACAATAAGTCCAAGAAGAATTTCTCCAAAGGAGACAGGTATGATTCCAACCCAGCAAACATATTTCTTCTAAAATTGTTTGTTATTATTGTAGCAAGCCTGGGTATATCATTGTTGATTTCCCAGTTAAGATAAAAGAGTTAGGTGAGAAGAAGCACCATCACCACAAAGTCAAGAAGGCTGAGAAGAGTTTCCTGGCCAAGAATATTGTCAGCCTATCAGACAGTGATTCTGAATCTTCAAAAGCAGAAGAAGAGGAGGCCTACATTGGTCTCATGTCCATTAAAGAAGATGCTGAACTTCCTATTGCCCCATCTAGCATCAGGGCCCCACTAAAACCATGTACTTGGAAAAGCACATGAGTAATTTGTCATTTATCTCAGTAAGAGATATATCCTAATTAAAACCTTTCAGCTCATTTATAATCGTGTTAAATCTATTATACATTTCTGGTATAGATTAATCAGCTTTCTTTTGGCAATTTTCATACTGAGAAATTAAGAGTGATTTTTTATCTTTTCACTTATCAAAACTTTCATTAACAATCTTTGATAGTGATTCCCAGATTTCTTTAACTAATTGACATTCTGCAACTTTTTGAAACACATTATCTTACATTATTGAGACAAGTATGTTCATTACTTTAGCATCTAAGTCTTTTATTTTCATTTCTTCATCTGTCCACTCACATCTTGGTACTGGTTTTACAGAAATATTTCCTTCTGCATCCTTCCTATAAGGTATAGGTGGTCCTGTCAAAATTGAACCTAAAATACTTTCATCAATAGAATTCATATACAATCTGATTATGATTTTAAAGACTATACACTGGAGGTCTTATAAATGCAAATCCTTAAAATATATTAGAAATTTTTTTGAAAAATTAATGAAATATGCACTAACGCAACTATTATGATCTTTTTAATCAAGGTGTTAATCTTTTTTAAAATAACCTTCTCTAGGTTAACCTATTATTGATCAATCTAGCTCCAATACCAATTGAAATGAGAGAACAATTGACTAATTTCTCAGAGATTTTTCTAGAGGGGGGAGGGATGAATAGAGATTTAAAATTTATTTCAAAATTAACTATACAATTCAAAAAATTTGCATTTACACAAGCTATTAATCAAAATTAAGAACAGATAATTAAAATCACTGCAGAACAAATAATAAATAACAAAATAATGCACAAATACAGAAGACACAAGAAATATAGTGGTTCCCCAAAATCTAGGTACATCCACTCTTCTACCCCCTTGGTAGGAATTCACTATCACTGTGCCCGAGTCTTTTGATAAAAAGACCCTTAGAACCTATCACCAGATCACCTCTAACTGAATCCTTTAAAGAGAGATTCTTAAAACTCTTTTCACAAATTGAAAATGTTAATGAAATAGAAAATATAAGAAGATTTGAGGATATAATGATCTTCTTGATGAGTCATCTCAGCAGATTCTTAAGGAATATTTGGCACTTAATGAATTGCTATTTAGAACTCTGATGAATCCTTAAATGAGAAGATTTTAAGGATTATAAAACCTTAATCCAGATTATCCTTTAATCTTCACTAAATCTAATGTAACAACTGATAAGCTCTTGAGAAGAAGAATAACTGATTCTATTTTCAAATTCAGGAATAAAGATGATGGTCGACTGATTCAGGGAAGAACTTTAATTGCAGATAATAATCTTCCTATCCTTCTTTGTCGAAATTAATTTTCCAAAACAACGATCTAATCTGAATGTAATGATCATTAGAATAATTGTTGTTCTGATTGAATCTATGCTTGAATCCTTCATCATGTGTGTGTGTGTGTGTGTGTGTGTATATATATAAATGATAGATAATCTAACATCTCCAAGAACCAGTTATGTAATTCAAACCTTTCTTGAATCAATTCTGAATTAATATTTAAAACAATTCTTGTTCAGAAAACTATTTGATCTAACAATGAGTTAATATAAAAGTAGCATCGAGTTTTAACTTTATTTAGACAATCTGTCAGCTTAGTTTTGTAATTGACGTTACGTCGATACCATATCAAAGTATGTGTCTATTTAATCCTTTAATTAACGTTGACTTCTCATGTTCTGTTACTCTAACTAATTCTCGAACTAATGTCGATATAATGTCGAAGTTGTTTCAACTTCTAGTCAATGCATGTTGGAATTTCCTGACTTTTCACTTAAATTCAGTGTGTCTTTCTCATGTATTTTACACCAATGACATCCTAAGACTTCTAAGACCATATTACCCTCTCTATACAACATGAGTAATAGACCTAGGATGTAAATTCACTTAAATTAATTTGTTAAGTTAAATCATAAGGGTTTTTCCCAACAAGTTGGTGAAGATATTTATCACTTGTTTGTTAGTGGGAAAAAACTCAAGGAAAATGTCCTCCTTCTAAAAATACTCTCTAATGAAGTGATATCTGATATCAATGTGCTTAGCCCTGTTGTGTGATACATGATATTTTAGCAATTGAGATAGTACTTGATGAATCACAGTACATAGATGTTTTACTTATCTGAACATTATAATACTCCAGCTGATGTTGGATCCATAGTAGTTGAGCACATCAACTCTCTACTAAAATATACTCTGATTTTACTATTGATATTGTCACGCTAGTTTGCTTCTTGCTGCTCTAATAAATTAGGTTGTTCCCTAAGAATTGACATGTTCCTGAGGTACTTTTCCACTCTTCCTTATAGCTTGCCAAATCTGCATCTAAAAACCTGTTAATTCAAAATCATTATTCCTAGTGTACAAAAGCTAAGATTTTATGTGCCCTTAAGGTATCTTAATATCCTTTTTGCAGAGGAATAAGGAGATTTCTTCGGGCATGATTGATACCTAGCACATACACATGTAACATACATTATATGAGGTCTACTGACAGTCAAGTGAAGTAGGGAGATAATTATACACACGTACATGGTTTCATCAAAAGGATTCCCTTTCTTATCCTTATCCAAAGATGTACTTAACCCTATGTGAGTTTTCATGGTGGATGCACTCTCCATACCAAACTTCATAATTAAATCCCTAGTGAACTTCGTCTGTGAGATGAATATTCCATCTTTAGACTGTTTCACTTGGAGACTTAAAAATACTTAAGCTCTCTTATGTTACTCATTTCAAATTGCTCTTGCATCAATTTAGCAAACTTCTTACAGATGATATCATTTGTAGACCTAAATATAATGTCATCAACACATATTTGGACTTATAATATCTGACCCATAATTTCTCTTAAGAATAATATTTTATCTATTTCCCCCCTTAAGAATTTATTTTCAATGAAGAAGTTTAATATGGTATCATACCAAAATCTAGGTGCTTGTTTTAACCCACATAATACTTTTCTAAGAAAATAAACATAATCAGGATGAGAAGGATTGATAAAAAATTATGGATATTCTACATAGACTTTTTCATTTAGGTCATCTTCATGAAGACTGACTTTACATCCATCTGGTAGACTTTAAATCTCTTGTTGGCATCATGTGCAAGAAATAACCTAAGGGCTTCTAGTTTTGCTACGGATACAATGGTTTGATCAAAATCAATCCCTTCTTCTTGTATATAGACCTTTGCAACAAGCCATTTGACGAATGTGAGGGGGCAAGCCCTGGAAACATCGTGACCAACCGTGGGGGAGAAGGGCGAACCTTCGATCTATGGTAGTGAGGGGTCACAAGGGCAAGACCCCAAAGATGTGCCCTTATTATGGGGGCGAAGGGTGAACCTTCTAGCTAGGGTAATAAGGGCTACCATGATGCAGTCGGTGAATGGTATAGTAGGTAGGCCTTAAACGTTCCTGCGATGGTGGAGTTAGAAGAAAATAAAGCAATTTGTATTAGAAAGAAATTAGAGTTCGTGCACGAGCGTGTGCTTGCAACTTCATAGAGTTGGCGTTTTTTTAACATGAACAAAAAATAAAGTAGATAAGGATAGATATCAGTAGGAAAGAATATATTAGGGCGTTACCGGCCAATTCTTAGCTTTTCTCTAAGTGCCTTTCAGGTCCTTGTTCCAACACATAGGGTTGCTCGTTTTCTAGGATGCATCTGTTGCATGTAATATGTACGGGAGGTCTCTTGATTTCCCCGAACAACTCCAACCCTAGCAGGAGTAATGAACTTCATGCGAGATGTGGTATGAATGATATTGCTCTAAAAGCCACTTGAAGTGGACCACTGAAGATCGCATTATTCAATGATTCTGAATCGACATCCATAAACTAGATCCTATGAGTGGTTTACTTCGGGAACTCCCCAAGGGCTGAATCGGTGCCAACCAAAATTCACTATTCGTTGTTGTTTACAAAGTTTTGGAGGAGTCGAGGACGACATGCCGCTCCTTGTTATAACTTAAGAGTGAGATAGAGAGATGCATGTTCGGAGGGTAACAAACCACCACTCGTAAAGCTCAGTGATTGTCTCTTCCTATTGATGGAGAATGCTCGCGATCGCTGTTCGGACACTGAGTGCTGGGGGTACACACAGGACGATTGACGAGGAGGGCCGATGGGATGCCTTGCATGTTGGAGCACGGTGGTCTTTGAAGAATCTCCAGGGAGCTCGAAGGTCTTTGGTGGAGACGACAAGGATTTCAGCAGAGCTCTGATCTATAAGAGAAGATTGAGAGGAGAAACTTAGAATGAATGGTAGCCTAGGGTCCTTTTTATAGGCCTCATGGATGGTTACGGTAGTTATGTGGTTATCCGCAGACCACAACAACCATTTTTACTAATTACATCTCACTTTAATATCATTCAACACATATATTATTTTTATAATTTTACTATTCGCAGACTACCATTATTTTTGCTATTGACACCCATCCATGAAAAGTGGTTAAGTCGGTGGTTATGCGGGTGGTTGGCCTCAAAATAAACGACGGAGATTGCGTGGAGGTGATCGGACATCGACAATTGAAGAAGGGCTGATCGGAGGAGAGCACGTCTATCACAACCCGCATTTTCTCAGTATTAAAATACTATCAGAGTGAGAGAAAATACGCGATTGTGATGTCACGCCGTGTAGGGGACACTTATGAATGAAATCTAGATAGTAAAGTTTGGAGTCTTGCCTGAGCGTCTGCAGTAATCCCCTACATGGCGCGGCATCACGACACGTATTTTCCTTTACTCTGATATAAATTTAATGCGGGTTGTGACACCGTCCGAGGTGTGCTGACCGGGAGGCCGGCCGCTAGCTACGCTGAGGCTGACTGGTTGGAGGCCGTCGGCCTCGCATTGGCCGGCCTGGTGAAAGCCAGCCGACGTCGGCCTCTTGGAGGCCGCCTGGGAGGAGGCTTCCCAGGCGGCGCCCATATCGGGCACCGACCTTATGGAGACTGGCTAGGCGAGGGCTGCCTTGGCGCTTGCCCCGCGGAGGCCGACACGATGCTAGCCTCACGAGGCTGACCGAGCAGCGTCCGCGCTGGGTGTTGGCCTTGTGAGGCCGACCGAGTAGCGTCCGTGTCGGGCGTCGACCTCGTGAAGGCCGACTGGGAGGGGGCCACCCGGTCTTTGACCTCGGGAAGGCCAACCGTGCGGGGGCCGCCCAGGCACTGGCCTCGCGGAGGCCGGCTGGACATAGGCTGCCTGGGCGCCGGCCTCGTGGAGGCCAGGCTGGCAAGTAAATCACGCGCGTGGATAGGGTGCTAGGTGGTTTCTCCCATAACCCCCATTAAGTTAGTAGGGGTGATGAAATTTCAACTAATTGTAGCCCGGAATTCCTATTAATTATGAGAGATCCCATCAAATATATTTAAAATTAAAATCATAAAGTTATTAAAGTTATGATCAAAATCTTAAATAAAAAAAATTAAGGTGAAATTTTAAAGCATCTAAATATTAGACACTAGTGTGAGAATTTAGCATATTAAGGACTAATAGTTCTAAGTTATTTACAAAAAAATCTCATTATTAAAAAAAAACAGGCAATAGTTACAATTAAGGAAACTTATTTTGAATATGTGCTAATCAAATTTTAAAATAAAAATTCTTAAATAGTTAATATTAATTTTATGGTAGAAAAGTTATGGGCAAGCCATTCCCCCCTTCTCTCGCATCACGTGAGCGTCTCTCTCCCGCAAAACTCTAAAAACGCAAAAACATCATCAACGTGCCTCCATCCCTGCATCGTTTAGCGTCGGCGAGACTTCAGATATCTCTGAAGGTTCATCCTTGTCCGTCGACGAGTAACATTTCGTCGAATAGGGCCGTCGAAGGGCCCTCCTTCTCCATCGCTGAGTTGTCTTCCTTGACCGCCGACCTCCAATAATCAAAGCTCTACTGTCTTCATCAAAAGAATAATTGATCTTCATTTTGTTAACACTTATTAATACTGTAAGGAGAGAGAAAATCACCCGTAATTGTATTATTTTCAAAGTATAGGAACACATACACTTATATAGAGGTAGATAGGAGAGAGATATTTACTTTTACAATGTGGGACTAAAGGAGCTATACACATGGGCCTCCCAAATGGGCTAATTCTATTTTATCTTTAACACTCCCCTACAAGCTGGAGCGTACAAGTCATAAGCGCCAAGCTTGGATAAAAATGGATAGTACAAAGTCTGAAAGAGAGCCTTGGTGAAGATATCAACAATATCACTGGAGGCCGAGACATGTTCCAATACTATCTTCTTTGATTGAACCTTCTCCCGAATTAAGTGATAGTTAACTTCAATATGCTTTGTGTGCTCATGAAACACCGGATTCTTGGCAATATGTATGGCTGCTTGACTATCACATAGCAGGGTAGCAGGAGAGGAGAGTTGAGACCCATATCATTGAGGAGGCCCTCTAGCCAGGTGACTTCAGATACGACCATTGCCATAGCACGATATTCATCCTCAGCAGACAAACAAGCAATAACATTCTATTTCTTGCTGCTCCAGGTAATAAGGTGTCCACCGAGGTAGGTGTAAAAACAAGTGGTGGAATGTCTATCATCAAGAGACCATGCGTAGTCCGCATCAGAGTAGGTAACAAGAGATAAAGAAGACGATGTCTTATAAACTAGTCCTTGTCCATGAGCCTTCTTTAAATATCTGAGGATCCGCTCGACGGATTGGAGATGAGAAGTCTGAGGAGTATGCATGAATCAACTTACCACTCTGACAGCGAATGAGATGTCAGATCACGTAACTATGAGGTAGATAAATTTCCCCACCAAGCGTCGATAGTACTCTGGATTGGTCAGAACAGGGTCATTCCCAGAGTCATGATTCGACAGCTGATGATTCATGTCCATCGGAGTATCTGTTGGTTTGCATCCCGAGTAGCCCGCACTTTGTAGAAGATCTATGCAGTACTTCTGTTGAGATAAGACTAGTCCTTCTGGTCTCCTTGTAACCTAAAGTCCAAGGAAGTATCGCAGATTGCCCAGATATTTTGTCTGAAAGACAGAGTTCAGATGTTGTTTGATTTTTTGTATCCCGATGGTATCATTTCCCGTAATCAGAATGTCATCAACATAGACAAGAAGAAGAATTGCCCTTGTTGCTTGATGACGAGTAAAGAGAGAGAAATCAACAGAACTCCGAGTGAATCCCATATCGCAAACCACCTTATTGAACTTATCAAACCAAGTGCGAGGGGATTGTTTGAGACCATATATAGACTTTCGGAGAAGACACACACGAGACTCCCCCGTGGTGTCAAACCCAGGTGGTTGGTGCATATTCACAGTCTCTTGAAGATCGCAATTGAGAAAGGCATTTTTGATATCCAATTAATGAAGTGGCCATTGGCGGTGCACAACAAGAGAGATCAGAACCCGTACAGTACTTAGTTTTGCCACCGGAGAGAACGTTTCGTCATAATCGAGGCCATGTTGCTGAGTGAAGCCCCGAGCTACCAGACGGGCTTTGAGACAATAAACTATTCCATCAGGAGCATGTTTTATTTTAAAGACTCATTTGTAGCTAACACAAGATTGACTAGGAGGGAGAGGAACTTGGTCCCAAGTCTGGTTAGCCCAGAGAGCTGCCATCTCGCCGTCCATGGCTGCACGCCTTCCCGGATATTGTAGAGCATCCTCCAAGGAGTTAGGAATGGAAATAGTTGAGAGAGATGGAAAAGTGAGAAGAGGTGGAGAGAGGCGATGTAGGGATACATTGTTTCCCATGGGATGAGCCGTAGAGGATGGTGCTTGATTGTCAAGGCGCAAAAGATCATCCGTAGTATGGGGTTGTTGTCGGGCTGCAATCCTGAACGAACGGCGAGTGTAGACATGGGTAGGTGGAGGAGGAGGGAGAGTTATTGAAGTTGGTACTAGAGGAGAGGAAGAAGTATAAGGCAGTGATGTGACTGGGACAGTCGGACAAGGAATAGTGGTCTGAGGTGGTAGAGTGGTGGTGTGAGAGAAGAAGCTTTCATCTTCAGCAAAGGTAACATCTGCGGAGACGAGCACCTTGTTGATTGTGAGAAAGTAGCAAACATACCTTTTTTGGGTACGAGAGTATCCAACTTATACACATTTGGTGGCACGGGCGGCAAGTTTGTCACTCGGTGGTCCGAGAGATTGAACATAATAGGCACATCCAAATGTTTGAGGCGTGAGAGGAAAAGGGGACTTGGAAGGAAACATGAGACTGAATGGAGAGGCAAAGTTAAGAACGGTGGAGGGCATACGATTAATGAGATAGCAAGCAGTAGAAACAGCAAAGTTCCAATATTCAGCGGGGACCTTCATTTGAAGCATTATTGACCGACTAACATGGAGAAGATGGTGATTCTTCCGCTCAGCCACACCATTCTGCTGGGGGGTGTACGCACATGAAGTATGATGAATTATCCCAAGGTCGGTGCATAAGTTGGAGAAGCTGTGACTAGTGTATTCACGAGTGTTGTCAGTGCGAAGCGTTTGTACGGTAGTAGAAAATTGCGTATGTATTTCAATAATAAACGCACGGAAAACAGAAGTTAGCTCAGCACGATAACGAAGTAAATAAAGCCATGTGAAGTGTGAATAGTTATCAATAAATGTTATAAAATATCGATAACAAAAAAGACTGGGAATTTTATAAGGACCCCAGATATCGGAATGAACTAAAGAAAATGGAGTACTACTCCAGTTACATGCAGGAAGGAAAGAGATGTGATACTGCGTGCCAAAGATACATGACTCACAAGAAAATTCTTATAAAGAGATATCAGGAAGTGCCTTCTTGAGAATCTGAAGAAGAGCATGACCAAGACGACGATGCTAGTTGATGGAGGGAACAGTAGAGAGTGAAGTGGGAAGAGCGTCCAGGAGATAAAGCTCGTTTGACAACAGTCCTCTACCAATGATAGTCTGTGTTCGACGATCCTGCATGACAAAAGAAGGAGAAAAGATTATGCAGCAATCAAGATCTTGAGCAAGCCTACTAACAGATAGTAGGTTGAAGGGAGATCCTGGAACATGAAGGACCGAGGTTAAGGAGAGAGTTGGAGTAAGTTGCAAATCAGCAGCTCTAGACACGGGAGTATTATCTCCATTGACCACAGTGATAAACTTGGGATACTCAGTGTGTATGTACTGAGGAGGTTTCTGAGAGATAATGTGATGGGTGGCTCCAGAGTCCAGGATCCACTGAGAGCTGTAGGAGAGACAGGAGATACCTTCAGTAGAAAAGGAAGCAACCAAGCTAGAGGAACGGTTTATCATGCCTTGAAGCTGCAGCATCTGTAGGCGGAGGTCATTGATATCCTTCTGAGCAGTAGATGAGGGGTCGTTGGGAGAGGGACCGACAAGAGCAAGAGCAATAGCAACAACAGGAGAAGCAAGATGAGGAGGCAAACCATGTTTGTGATAGCAGGTAGCTTCAAGTTGGCCATCACGCCCGCAGTAAGTATACTTAAGAGTAGATCGCCCAGCACATCCCTAACCACGAGACATGAAGCGTCCTCCCCGAGAAGAAGATCCCCAACCAAAGGGAGGAGGAGTGGGGAGCAGGGGCTGCTAGAGCAAAGCTGGAGAAAGGGTGGTTAGGGCCTCGGGAGGTGGTGTAACCTTAAGCACCATGGAGCAAACATCAGACAGAGATGGTGTAGTAGAAGAAGAGAGAATTTGGGCCTGGATGCTATAAAGGCGACAAGGAACACGGGCCATCGTCATATCGATCCCAACAGCCTCCTTCCATGCTTGTTGAGTAGCATGGTCTGCAGAGGGAGGTTGGTGTTGTATCCAGGCCTCTACCAGGGTTCTGGTCTTGGCAACAAAGGAAGTTAAGTCGCAAGTGGTGCCTGGGTCCAGTGATTGAAGAGTAGAGATGATGTTAAAAAGGTGTTGTAAGCTACCTTAGCTAGAGTAGAGGGAGTGCAGTTCATCCCACATTTCCTTAACTGTTTAGTAATATATTACCATGCGGTAAGATTCTGTTTCCATAGAGTTAAGCAACCATGATTGGACGTGACCGTCATCGCGAAGCCAGTCATCAGAGGGATCAACAGGTTTGACCCGAGTAAGGTTATTGGGTCCATTGCCCACAATATTCCTTAGATTGGATTTGAAGAGGTATCTTCATCAACACTAAGAGCATAGTTGTATTCGATGTTATTTAAGCTCATCATGTGCAGGATATTCCATGGAACAAGTCTATACATGTTGTCTAAGTGATATGATTGGTGGCAGAAAGGTGGACACCAAGAGAAGATGTGGGAAATGCAGGATTTTGACTATGTCCACAGGCGTTGAGTGAGGTAAGCTCACTCAATGCCAGAGGTAAGAAAGAATTCGTCGAGCTCAATTCAGAATTCGTCGAACTGAGTTCAGAGTTCGTCAAGCTGAGCTCACCATTCGTCGAGCTAAATTTAGAGTTTGAGATTCTGAGTTCGTCGAGCTCAGTTCAGAATTAATTGAACTGGGTTCAGAGTTCGTCGAGCTCAGCTCACCATTCGTCGAGCTAAATTCAGAGTTTGATATTCTGAGTTCATCGAGCTTAGTTGAGAATTCGTCGAACTAAGTTCCAAATTCGTCGAGCTCAGTTCACCATTCATTGAACTCAGTTCAGCATTCGTCGAACTCAGTTCAGGATTTTGACTAAGTCAAAAACCATTGAGACAAGTGTTAGTCTCAGCATAACCACTGAGACAAGTGTTAGTCTCAGCATAACCGATGAGACAAGTGTTTGTCTCAGCAGAGAACAAGAAGCGCTGAGACAAGTGTTTTTCTCATCATAACCGCTGAGACAAGTGTTTGTCTCAGCAAAATCACTGAGACAAGTGTTTGTCTCAGTATAACCGCTGAGACAAGTTTTTGTCTCAGCAGAGAATAAGAAAGCGATGAGACAGTTTGGCAGGAAAATGCCTAAGGCATAAAGCATTGAGAGAAGGTTACTCACTCAACGCTCTCAATGCCTAAGATGTTGCAGAGTAAGAAATATGGTTAAGGCAAAAAGCATTGAATGTAGGTTGCTCACTCAACGCAGTCAATGCTTAGTGGAGATAGAATTTTGTCTAAGAAGTTTGGCGTTGAGTTATTCTCACTCACTCAACGCCAAGCAGCAGAAAGCTGATAAAGCAAGTTGGAGTTGAGTGAAGCTGAATCACTCAACGCCTAGAAACAGATTTATATTCTAAGTAGTTTGGCATTGAGTGAAGGTTACTTACTCAATGCCAAGAGTCAGTAAATCTGTCTAAGTGTTTTGGAATTGAGTGATGCTTACTCACTCGACGCCTATGCTAATGTTGTTTTATTTTTGCCTAAGTCCACAACTAATGACATCAGCAAGTCAACAAGTTAACATATTTCAAATTAGTGGCAGGATGGCTACAGTATGCGATAAATGTTGCCACATACCTATTGTACGACAGTTGGCGTCAAAGCAAAGTTGTTGCTGGTCATTAATTACGTGTGGCCCACTGCTCAAGATCCGTTGGGTCAAATTCAATAAAAAGAAAAAGGCTTTTACAGAGGAAAAAACTTTTGAAGAAAGCAACAAGGCAGTTCTTCTTCTCCGCCATTATTGTGGAGTAGAAGAACAGGAAGCTCAAGTCTACAAGACAGAGAGCAAGTTAGTTGTTGGAATCAACATCTTCAACAATAAGATAGCTGGTGTGATCTTCATCTGCACCAGCAAGTTAGCTCAGAAGGAGTCTCTGAGAAAAAGGTAGCAGCTTGGGTCGACCCTTGCTGCAGGTGCTTCACAGGCCCAACCAACAAACCTAAAGAACATTCTCTTGGGGAGCTGTGAAGAAGGAGATAGGGATGAGCAGTTTGCTCATTTCAGAAAGAAATAGAGAAGCTGATCTGCAAGTTACTTCCAGTACAGGCCAAAGAGATTTTCATCCTTATTGCTATGAAGAAAGGATTTGGGCTGGGATTCCTCTTAGCTCAGGTTGCAGCAAGATCTACAGTAGTTACTTCTCTAGCTCCAGCTGGATAAAATCCCTGGTGCTGAGAACAGGAAGTTAGGTCTAAGTAATTACTTAGTCCAGATAAGTAGACTCGGGAAATATATTTCCTGGAGTCAATGTTGGGCTGAGTTTATCTCAGTCCATGTAGATTGGCATAGTGAAATTTCACTTGTGGCCAATCATCACACAAACCCACATCCATCCTATAGGATCTAAGTGTGCATCTGAGCTGTAGGGCTTAATTGTCTGAGGTAGGAGAGTACTGCCCTTTGAGGTAGGATCCAAGTGTGGATCTGATTGTAGGGCCTTTTGGCCTGAGGTAGGTGACAAGTGTGTCACTGAGGTAGGTACCTGGAAGGGCACTGAGGTAGGTACATGTTGGTTACTGAGCTGTAGGAGTGTGTTGGGTCTAACGTTCCTTCACTTGACCTGTGGCACTCTGCTACTTATTTAAGAAATTAAGTAGCACCCTTTCCAACATTCAGGTCTTTTGGAACAGTTGGGTAGGTACTTGATCGAACATTTTGTATCAACGGAGGTCATGGGTACAAGACCGCGGGGCGCTATTAAATCCCGATTTTTCCCTTCTACCTGTGTGGGTCCAATAGGTCAGGAAACCGTGGACATGTGGTAACCCCACCTCTGAGCCATGTGGGCCATTTGGTAACCCCACCTCTGAGCCAACGGGTTGTGCTGGATGTCGGGGTGGATTGTTGGGTCCGGCGTTCCTTCACTTGACCTGTGGTGATCTGCTACTTATTTAAGAAATTAAGTAGCGCCCTTTCGAACAGTCCGGGCTTTTGGAACAGTTGGGTATGCGCTTGATCCAACAGAGTACTACAGCACTCTGAGAGTAGGGCCTTGTGCCTGAAGTTGTAGGGCTGAAAATCCTGAGCCGTAGGCCTTATAGATAAGGCTGAGGTAGGTGGCTTGAGGGTCACTAAGTGTAGGAGCACTACAGAGCTATAAGGTAGGATCCCTTGTGAATTTGAGGTAGGGCTGTCCTCCCAGCCTGAGTGTAGAGATTAACAGCCTGAGGTAGGTGGTCTGTTGACCACTGAGTTGTAGGCCCTTGTGGATGAGAAGTAAGTCTTGGAGGAGACTTAGAGATCTGAGGGATCTGAGGTGTAAGCTCTTTAGAGAAGGTTTTGGAGAAGTTCCTAGTCCAACAAGATAGTTGGATAGGTGGGAGGGAAAGTGGATATACCCAATTGGGGAACCACTATAAATATCTGTGTGATATGTTGTGTTGCTTGTTCTTATTTTATATTGTAGGTACTAAGGACAAGCTCTAGATCACTTAGAAAAGAAAACAGCAACAAGACTTAAGAAAGTTCAATAACCTATTCACCCTCCCCCCTAGGTGATTTAGCTATCCTTGAATTAAAGACTTTCAAGTGGTATCAGAGGGAGGTTACTCAAAAAGGACTTAACAGGCTGAGTAGACCTCAAAGGATTGCTAAAAGGGTTATACTTGTGGGTTCAAAAGAGAACCTCAAGGAATGGAGCTTCAAGTCTGCAGCAAGGAGAACTTTGGGACATGGAAAGCAAGGATCAGACAGATCATGGAAACCAGTGATCCTAGGATCTTAGCTTCAATTAAAGAAGGACCCTTCATTCCCACGAGGGTCTCTACATCAGATGCAAGTATCCAGACACCAAAGAGTTATGCAGAGATGTCTGAAGTTTAAATCAACTTGGCATCTATGGACAAGAGGGATCAACACATCATTGTAAGTGTCATAGATGACTCCACCCTCCAGATGCTTGTCCACTGCAAGATATCCAAAGAGATGTGGGATTCTCTCACTGGCTACATGGAAGGGACCGAGGAAGTCAGTCTTTCTGATAGTGGTTCAGAGTCTGAAGAAAAATAAGAAGCCTACATTGGGCTAGTTGCTGTTTTTGCTAAAGATGAAGCTTTTGCAGCAGGAGAAGTCAATCCTCTAGTGAGGATAGGAATAAGAGCCCCTCTGACACGGTCAGAAAGTGAGTCAGAGGTGGATGAAGATGCCCATAGCTTAAGATGGCTTATGGAAATGACAGATGAAGAGGGCAGCCATGATCATCCTGAGCAAAGCAAGGTACATTCATTACCTAATTCTGCTTCTCTGTCTGAGTATGAGACTAGTCCTTGCTCAGAAAACTCTTTACCCAGTGGTGAAGAAGATTCTGGATCTGAAGGAGATGTCAATCAAATGATTGACAAATATGAAGAACTTCTGGATGCCTTCAATAAGGTCAAGAAGTTGTCCAAGAAGCAAACTAAAGAGATTTCATCTCTTAAGCTTACAGTTTCCTAGCAGACTGTAACAGCTAATCTGTTGGACCAGAAAGCTAGGGAAATAAGCCAACTGAAATCCCTCTTGGACATCTAGGTAGCATTCATCAAGCACAAGAACTGTCTCATCAGAGAGATTGAAGATAAGCTTGAGAAGGAGAAAAGAATAATGGCTAGCTATTCTAAGCCAAGTACTATCCTCCCCTTGATAGACTCCTTCTCCTCTCAAAAGGGCAATAAGGGGTTGAGATTCAAGGGAAGCACAAGAGTTGCTCCTTCTAAAAGGAAGGGAAAAGCTCCAGCTCCACCTCAGCCTATTGCTTCCAAGCCTCCCATTCTTTTTAGAAAAGTTCTGATACCTTCTAACAGGTATGACCAAGAAAGCTCTTATGGTCACTAGGAGAAGGATTGTTCATCTGGAGTGAAAAAAGATGTTCATTGCCTTGGTGAAAGTTTTGGCGGGGTGTGTGCATTCAAGTTTGCAAATGAGAAATTTCATATGGCCCAATCTAGACCATTTGATTTTGTTACTTCTACACCAACACTCAAGAATGTTGCCGCAACCAAGGCTCAGAGTCTGGTAGAAAAGGTTCAGACTAAGGTCAAGTCTAAGAGTCAGGCTGATCTGGGCAAATTTGAAGCCATCAGAAGAATGCTTTCTGAAAAGAAGCTTGTTGCTGCTGGCACTATGAGCAGACCAAATTAGCCAGATAAAATACTTACCTTCAGTCAAATTTTAGCTGAAAGAAGTCAGAAAAGGGTTGTAGCACATCTTCCTCCTGTTAAGGTTGCAGCTCACCAAGTTGTAGGGCATTCACAAAAGATAAGATATACATATATGATTGTTGGTAATGTGGTAAGATAGGGCATTTTTCCATTGATTGTTGGCACAATCCCAATGTGGCCAGAGCTAGGGTAAGTCCACCAGTCAGAAATTCTACTGGTGGACATGTTCAGTTTCCTACTAACAGGAACCTAGGACCCAATATATATTGGGGTCCTAAGGTAAGGTAATTCTGTTTTTCAGGTTAGTCTAAGTGTCTATCCCCCATGTGGCACTTGGATAGAAGATGTTCCAGAATTTGGACTGGAACAAGGAAATTATCCTATGGTTCATATCCCAAGGATAAGGATGTTGTGTACATTCCTGAAGAAGGGTACAAGCAT
This sequence comes from Platanthera zijinensis, assembly GCA_039513925.1. Classification (NCBI taxonomy): domain Eukaryota; kingdom Viridiplantae; phylum Streptophyta; class Magnoliopsida; order Asparagales; family Orchidaceae; genus Platanthera; species Platanthera zijinensis. The sequence goes on from CM077091.1 coordinate 10,146,520, forward strand.
TATCAAGTGGCAGGGAGAGATGGGTCAGTTGTATCTACTCTAGAGATATGCTCTCCAGTCAAGTGCTATAATCACTATGGGAGTGGTAACTAGCCATGATCATGGAATGAAAGCCAGTTGGATCCAGCCAGCAGGAATATCTGGTTGGACAAAGTCTTGCTGCCACACCAACAAATATGGAAAGGACAAGTAGGTTATATGTATCTTTGAGGAAAGCACAAGTAGCTCCTCTAAGAGCAGCAAGGAAGAGGCACACTGTGCTCAGTTGATAAGACTCACTATACAGAAGGGACAAACTGTCAAGTGATATCATTAGCTGAAATAATGACTGATAGTCATAAGGACTGGATCTGTGCAAATATTGAGGGGGACCGTCAAACTAAGATACTCCAGCTGATGGGGAGCAGGTTCAGTCAAAGCTACTGGACAATCTTGAATCTTACCCAAAGTTCCCCAACACAGAATAGTTCAGCATTACTGCTGAGGATCAGCTTTCCCCCGTGGACATTATAGAAGCTGAGAGGGAAACTACCCAAGTGATGGCTCCTACTGTAGGAAGGCAAGCCAATCAATTTACTAGAACAGCTAGATTACTCCAGCTATTGTTGATACAAGTCAGCTCATTCCTATTAGAATAGCAGTGTAAAGAAAGATTTGGAATTAGAATAAAAGGATGGTTTATGGAAAGATCATTCAAGGTTAAAGTTATCTTGAAGTCCAGCACATGCAGCAGAAAATTCAGCCTCATGTGAAAATAAAGTTGGCAGCTGCACCAATGGTATCATTTGTAATCAGCTAGGGGGAGAAGAGAAGCAGACCAGCTTCTCCCTGTCTATTCAGAATCCAAGAAGGGACTGATTAATGTAATGATCAAGATAGTACTCAGTGGGCTGAATACTCTGGTGCTGCTAAGCAAAAAGCAGGATCCAAAGGTAAGTTTGTTGCTAAAGAAGGGGAAAAAATCTTGCTCAACATAAAGAGCCTGTGCAAGGTGCAAGAGAGTTACTAAGCATCAGCTTTGATGGAGCTCGACGAAATTAGAGTAATTCGTCGAACGGAGCTCGACGAAATCAGAGTAATTTGTCGAATGGAGCTCGACGAAATCTAAATAATTTGTCGAACTCAAAATTATCAAACAGAAACTCCATTATGACATCAAAACCATAGCCTCCAGATAAGTAGAACTTCTTTATATTGATAATCTACTAGTGTAATATAAGTTGCTAGGAATCCTGTCTATCATACCAGGACTATGCATATGTAGGTTCAGTATCTATAAGTTTGGGAGAATAAGGAAGAACTCAATCCTGAGTTTTTCCTCTCTGATAAGTGGCTGACATGTTTATCATGCCACTAGTTGAAGTCAAGTTCAACACCCTCATGGTTAAGTTGGGTATGTGTAACTTAGGATAGCTTCAGCTGCTCCAAACTCTAGTTTGTCTTGTAGGATTTACTTTTCTTACAGGTAGATAAGTCCTTGATGTGACATCAAGACTATAAAGATCATCAAGTGGTTTCCAGACTGGAATAGATTAGAATGTCTGCCATGAATCTGACAAAGGAAGCCTCAGTTGAGGGGGAACAAGCAGCTGTTGTAGTAGATCAGCTGCCACAACTGCTGATCTGTTTGTCTTAAGGATAATTGAAAGATCTTAATTTCAAGGTAGCTAGCAACCTAGGGGTGAATAGGTCTGCTTAGGTCTTTTGAGAGTTTTTTTAAATCACTTGATTGTTTCTTTAAGCTTTCAGCTTATAGTGAACCAGAGCTTGTCCTTAGCACCTGCAATTAAGAAAATAAAAGCAAACACAGAAAAGCACACAAGTATTTAATAGTGGTTCCCCAAAATTATGGGTACATCCACTCTCCTCCAACCTTGCTAACTTCTTGTTAGTCAAGACACTTCTCCAAACCAATGCTCCAAGGAGCTTACACCTCAGATCCCTTAGGATCTCTCAGTCTCCTCCAAGACTTACACCTCAGCCACAAAAGCCTACACCCAGTGATACAAGTATCACCTACCTCAGGAACTTAAGCCCTACCACTCAGGCTATGGAGGATAGCCCTACCTTATAGCAAGCTTGCTCCTACAACTCAAAGAGATATACTCTCCTACAGTTCAGGCAAAACTGCCCTACTTCTCAGTGAGTAAAACTCACCTACCTCAGAGAGATACACTCACCTACAGCTCAGGCAAATTTGCCCTACCTCAGACCCAAAGGTCTTACAACTCAGATCTAGAAGGATCCTACAAAGAAAAATAGATTAATTAACTTTGACACAGAGAAATTTCTCTGTGTCAACCACTAGAGCAGAAAACTTTCTGCTCTAACTTTCCTCACAGCAGTGAAAGGATTTGTTGGAGGAACTCAGTAGATAACTTCTGAACTTGCTGCTGAAGGCTAAAGATCTTTTGATCTTGAGTCTTCAAACAACCCACTGAACCTGCCAAAAGATGAAGGTTTTTCTTTCTTCAGAATAATTTCTGAATCTGCTGTGGCAGATGGAGACTTGCACAGCTAACTGAACTTTTCTTGCTGGAGAGCTTCAAGCTTTCCACATGCAGCAATGGCGAAGAAGATGAAGATGGCTTCTCTCCTTTTTAAATAATGTATGCCCTAAAAGTTATCTTTGTCCTGGACCTATCTCTTCCTTTTGTAGTTCGCCGATCAACGGCTCTCAAAGATCGGTGGGCCCCACCTGCAGCTTCCAGATGCGCCTTGCTTTAACGAAAGAAGATGTACAGTAGCTTCATGGCAAGTTTTGTCGTATAGTGTAGCTTCCTCGTGCCTGATTTGACCTTAGTTGACTTTGTCGATTTTACTGACGTCAACACCTGTGGACTTTGCCAAAATCGAGCATCAGAGAATAGGCGTTGAGTGAGTAAGCATCACTCAACGCCAAAACACTTAGACAGATTCACTATCTCTTGGCGTTGAGTAAGTTACCTTCACTTAACACCAAACTACTTAGAATATTAAGTCTGATTCTAGGCATTGAGTGATTCAGCTCAACTCAATGCCAATCTTGTTTTATCAGCTTTCAGCTGCTTGGCGTTGAGTGAGTAAGCATCACTCAATGCCAAACCCCTCAGACAAAATTCTGTCTACACTAGGCGTTGACAGCGTTGAGTCAGTAACCTCCACTCAATGCATTTTGCCTTAACCAAATTTCTTCTTATTCAACAATATAAGCGTTGAGAGCGTTGAGTGAACACGCCTCACTCAACGCTTTAGTCCTTAGCTAATTTTTTGTATTTAGTAGAATGGCGTTGAGTGAGTTGACTTCACTCAACACCTGTGGACTTAGCCATAATTTAGCTCATTCCAACTTCAGGCTTTTACTGATTTAGCCTATCTCACAGCCTTTTGTTGTATGGCGTTGAGTGATTTGACTTCACTCAACTCCTTTGGACTTGGAACATTTTCTCAGCTTGTCACTGCCTTGGCTTTTACTGTATAGGTTTCACTCAGCGCTATATGTCATCTGATATTGAGTGACTTATCTTCACTCAACGCCTGTCGACTTAGACAGTTTTCTGTCATCCCACACCTTAGGTAAGTGTTTACCTGACATAGCCACTTAGGCTACCTGACCTATCATAGTCATCTATAGACATGTGTATATGATAGTTTTACTTTCAAGACAACCTAAACACCTAGAGGGGGGGTGAATAGGTTCTAATTTATTGTCTATAAATCTAGGCAGAATTCAATTACAATTTAAAACATCTAGCACAGCATTCACAGACAACTAAGCATCACAGATTGCACAATGTTTTATAGTGGTTCCCCAAGGTCTGGGTACATCCACTTTCCCCCTTCACCTATCTAGCAATATGCTAGATTCGGCCAAACTTCCACTATACTCAGATCCTCAGATCCTACAGCTCAGAACCAGGATAGGTTCCTACAACTCAGGCTCAACAGCCCTACCTCAGCCTTGTCTCAAGGCCTACCACTCAGAGAATAACTTTCTCCTACACTCAGGCAAATAGCCCTACCACTCAGAGATCACCTCTCCTACACTCAGCCTTTATAACACAGGCTTACAACTCAGATCTGTGTAAACAGATCCTACAGAAATTTAGAAAAAGGTATTTTGATGTCTTGCCTTTGTTGAGAGAGAAGAGGACAAGACACTTCTTGATCAGCTGATGAAATCAACTGAATCTGAGCTTTCTTCAAAGCTTCTTGAATCTGAACTTAGCTGAGTTGATTTCCAAACAGCTTCTTGAGAAACCACTGATGGCTTCCTTCTTCTTCTTCAAGATGACTGGATCTCCCTCTATCCAACACCTCTTTTGATACTTCAGACTTCTTCTTCTTAGACCTTCTGAAGAAGATCTTCTTTTTCACTTTCTTGAATTGAAACTTCAACAGGATCGTAATCCTTCTGTTTCTTCTTCTTAGATCTTCTTCTATAATTTTTCTTAGCTTAGCTGCTTTTTAATTCCTTCTAAATGTGTCTATTTATAGACTTTCTTCATGGTAACCGGGTGATCCGGTTTCTAACTGTTTTCTGACAGGTCTGACAGCTTCAGTTAAACGGTGGCAACCCACAGCTGTCAAGTCTTCAAACAGTTCTTGTACCTTAGCCTTGGACAGCAAAATGTCGAGACAGTCCGTTAGAAAGTGTCGAGACCAATCTGTCTATCTGTGTCGACACAAGTGACTTTGGTGTCGACACAGTCTTTGATGATGTCGACTAAGTTGCCTTTAAGTCGACACAGCTTCTTCAGAAAATAACTTGGTCTAGACTCTGCAGTGTGTCGACACAAGTCCTGTGTGTCGACACAGTTGTTGTAGATTCAAAACTCAGCATGTGTCGACTCAGCCTTCAGGTGTCGACACAGCAATCTTCAATCCTGCCAAAATGTGTCGACTCAGTCTTCTGGTGTCGACACAAGCATAGTCGACTTCTGCCAATATGTGTCGACACAGTCTTCTGGTGTCGACACATCCACCCAGTGTCGACACAGTTGTGGTCGACTATATTCTTCTGTGAGTCGACTATCTTTCTCTGGTCGACTATCTTTCACTAGTCGACTATCTTTCACGGTGTCGACTAACCTTCTCTGGTCGACTATCTTTCACGGTGTCGACTATCTTTCACGGTGTCGACACCGCTTCCCAGTGCTGAGGTCGATGATTTTCTTTATGTGTCGACACTGCTTCCCAGTGTCGACATAAATGTGGTCGAATATCATTCTCTGTGTCGACACAGATATTCTGAAGTGTCGACACAAATATTCTGAAGTGTCGACACAAATATTCTGAAGTGTCGACACAAATATTCTGAAGTGTCGACACAAATATTCTGAAGTGTCGACACAAATATTCTGAAGTGTCGACACAATTTCTTCAGGTGTCGACATGTGAACTTAGAATATCTTTCTGCATTCTTTAATACTTCTTCACCTGCACATGTCAACTCAAAACAACATCAAATACGCCTTGATGTATATCATTGAGCTAAGTTGGGCTTCTTCAAATCAGGTACACATTTTCTAATGTACCCAACAATCTCTCCCTATTTGGAGAAGTCATAACCCTATAGCCAATGATATACACCATTTATAAAAAGTATAAACTGATGATATATGACATAACATGAATACTTAATATAAACAAAACATAAAAACAATCCATCACAGAATGAACATTATATGATGCCAAACAACATTTTGTTTATAACTTGATAATGTTTGAATACAGAGAATTACATTTAATGATTTAATCAAAACATTACAAAATACTTTGAAAGAACTAAAAAACTAAGACTGATCAGGCTCTTTAATGACAATCCCTTTGCCAGATAGAACTTGAGCCTTCACAGGAGCTTCAGAATCTTCAGCTGGCATCTTGCCTTTTAGATCAGCCTTCTTCTTTGCTTCTTCCTTGAGCCTTTGCCTTTCAAAATAATGAAAGGGCTTTAGGAAATATTTGCTTGGCTCCTGAGCATCTGTAGGCAGCCTACCCAGCTTGGCTTTTCTTCTAAACTGTACAATGGCCTCTTGCCTGGCTTCATACTTCTGCCATTCCATCTCATTGTACCACTTGCCTCTTTCCTGCACTTGGTCTTTGACAGCCTTCCATGCAGTGAGTATTATATTTCTGGAAGTAGGACTCCACTGCTCAAAGTCTGGCTTAAGTTCAGCCTGCTCTCTAAACCTTTTCTTAGATAGAAGAGCATCTTGCTGGTCTTTCAAAGTAGCCTCAGGCTTATCAACCTTCCCAATAACAATATTAGTAACCTCCTTTGGAGGACTATACATCCCTTGAACCTGCTGATCAATCATATCAAAATCTGGAGGGGGGTAAATGACTTGGGCAACCTCAGGTTGATTGCCTTCAAGTAGACTTGTTTGTATTCCTGACTCAGCCACCATAGCATCATCACACAATGGGGGATATCCTAATGTGCCTCGAATACTATTGGTCACCCATTTGGAGTGCTCTGAGCCTGCATGAACTAGCATCCTCTCCCCCTTTATGGCTTCTCTAGAAACATGATCTCTGAGATCTTCCTTTTGAAATCTGATTTGGCCATCCAGATAATTGACACCCTCTTTAAAAAATGGTTTTAACTTTTGAAGCTTTTCAGATATTTCTTTTTGAGAGGTAGTGATTGCAGTCTTAACAGAAGCAATAGCAGCTTGAAAGTTCTTATCAAATTCTTCCATTTCTTTTGTTCTATCTGCAGGCAGGCCTGGAACAATCTTTTTCAATTCCTCTATTATCTCATGATGAGATTCAGTTAAATTATCATTCATTCTTAACTGATTTTCCAAGACATAGCTTTGCTTTAAAGCAATGTCATCCACCTTAGGGATGATAGTCTGTTGTTGTTTTGCCAGATATACCACAGCATTACCTCCCTTATGGAAGCAATCTGTCATTTCCTTCTTATGCATATTGACCTCAAACCTAATTGATTTTATATCTTGAGCTAAGTCAAACTGCATAGACTTGTTGTTCTCATCAACATATTTTTTAATGGCTACCCTGTGTTCATCCAATTTCACTTGCAAATCTACCAAGAACTTGTTATAATCAAAGGCAGAAGGAGTGTGATGTGCTGTAGACTGTAGAGCCTGCTTATAGCTCTTGCTCCTTCTCTGAAAGACCATAAGTTTTCTCTTTTTAGCCATCCTGGCTTCTTCAGTCTCTGAATCAGAAGTGCTATCAATTTGAACTCTTTCTTTGGGAGGAGGAGAAACAGCTGCTTCAGTGCCATGTTGTACAGTCTCAACATGCACTGGCTCCCCCTCAATTTCTTGCTCCACTTCCAGACTATCAGTAATTATTTCATCATTTGGAAATAACTCCTCCAGAGTATATTCCTTCTGGGCTTGTTCATTTGCAGTATTCAAATTTGGAGATTGATGAATTGGAGCATCTTCTAGCACTTGCTCCCCCTGGACCTGTGCAGAAATAGAAATATTAGAAATCTCTTTTGTAGGAAAATACACCAGCTCCCCCTGCACCTGTACCTGGTCATGAGTAGATACAGTTTGTATAGGTGAATAAACTTGCTGAGCTGGTATACTTACTTCTTCTTCTTGAACTGCAGGTATTGTGGCATCCTGAACTTGTATAGATGCAGGCTGATCTTCAACCTCCAGTCTTACTTGCTCTTCTTGTGGATGCCTAGTACTGGTAGCATGACCTGGGGATTTCTCAGGGGAATCCTGCCTTTCCACTTCAGGCATCTCTTTGGTCAGCACCCTATCCCATCTGGAGAACAATCTCATGTCCATCCTTCTCATGTGATTAATTTTAGTTCCAGGTTGTTGTTGCATAACCTTAGAAATCTCCTTACTTAGATATATACTCATTATCCTAGCCAGATTTGGCTTCTTGATCCCTTCCTTAATCTTTTCAAAAATTACAGATGACCAATCCGTTGGAATTGTAAACACAATCCTGGTCATTAGGCTGAACATATAGGCAGAAATCCTATCATGTCCACCTGACTTGCACAGAATAACCTTTCCTACTACTTCTGACAGGAACTTGCCTTGTTGATTCATTCCTTTCAGATTGAACGCAGCTCCAATTTTCATGGTGGATTCCAATCCACACCATTGAAGAGCCTCCCTAGATTTAGAAGCAGGGACATCCTCTTCATTCTCAATTGTAGATAATTGCAGAATTGTTCTTATCTTACTCGGTGTAATCTCCACAGGTGACCCATGAACTGTGGATTTTATTTCATGATTTTCAGAGTTTACAGAGACAGAGGTAAAGAACTCATGCACCTCCTTCTTCCATATCTTTGAAGGTTCGGAGACCAGAAATTCTAAACCAGAGTCGGAGAGGAGAGAGATAACCCCAAGAACATCTGGAGGGGCAGCTGCAAAGGCCTGGCGCACCAACTCATATCCTTCATTCACATTATCTTCAATCTTCGGCGCCATTAATCAGTCGAGAAAGCTTGAAAGATGAAAGAAAGAGAGAGAGAGAGAGAGAGAATGTCGACACAAGGTTTCGAAAACCTTGTAAGCGTGTCGACAGAATGAGTTTTTGACCTATTTATACCTTCTGTTTAAAGAAGATCAAAAGTCACCAAAAACAGACTATAAGTGTCGACACAGATGGATTGTGTCGACACAAGCTTCTATTGTCTCGACTACAAGTTCGTCTACTATGTGTCGACACCAATTTGCGGTTATGTCGACACTAGGGATATATAGTAGAGCATCAGAAATTCTGTGTCGACTCTTAGTATAAGTGTCGACACAAAATCTGTAGGTGTCGACACCACTATCCTGGTGAAGTCGACACTACATTCTTGGATAAGTCGACAATAAGATTCTCAAGTGTCGACACATATTTTCTGTGTCGACACAATATCTCTGACTTGTCGACATTACTACCCTGAGTCGACACATAATTACTGAATGTGTCGACACCATCTTACTTAGCCAATTTTTGTTTGTTCATCACAACTTATAAGTACAACAAAGTACTTTATACTACTTCAATGTGTCTTAATATCACTTGAATGTCTTGTTACCACTTCAACTTTATTGTTGATGATTTTGTGATTACACTAATCAATGGTTAACATACCTAATTCAATTTTGAATTTATTAAATTTTGTCTCATCTAGGGGCTTAGTAAACACATCTGCTATTTGATAATCTGTTTTCACAAATTCCAATGAGATGTCTTCTTTTTCTACATGTTCTCTAAGAAAATGGTATTTTATTTCTATATGCTTAGTTCTACTATGAGAAACAGGATTATTAGCAATAGAAATTGCACTCTTAGAATCACACAAAAGAGGTGTTCTACTTACTTGAATACCATAATCCTTTAGCTGATGCTGCATCCATAATAGCTGTGCACAGCAGCTTCCAGCAGCAACATACTCTGACTCAGCTGTGGAAATTGCCACACTAGTCTGCTTCTTACTACTCCATGATATTAGTCTTCCTCCCAGGAATTGACAAGTACCTGTAGTACTCTTTCTATCCTCTCTACATCCTGCAAAATCTGCATATGAATAGCCTGTTAGTTGAAAATCTCTATTCCTAGGGTACCAAAGACCTAGATTAGGTGTGCCCTTAAGATATCTCAGAATCCTTTTGACTGCAGTATAATGAGATTCTTTAGGACAGGCTTGGTACCTAGCACAGACACATGTAGCATACATAATATCTGGTCTACTAGCAGTGAGATATAGTAGTGAGCCAACTATTCCTCTATACAAAGTCTCATCAACAGGTTTACCTGCATCATCTTTGCATATAGGCATACTTGTTCCCATAGGAGTTCTCATGGTGGAGGATGACTCCATACCATATTTCTTAATCAATTCTTTGCATATAGTCCCAAGAAGAATTTCAGTTCCCCCATACTGCTCATCTCAAATTTCCCTTGCATAAGTTTGGCAAACTTTTTACAAAGGTTGTTTTCAGTAGATCCAAAGATTATGTCATCAACATAGATCTGAACTAAGATGATCTTGCCTTTGGATTCCCTAAGGAATAGAGTTTTGTCAATTTTTCCTCTTGAGAATTTATTCTCAATAAGGAAAGTAGACAGGGTTTCATACCAAGCCCTTGGGGCTTGCTTTAACCCATACAAAGCTTTCCTAAGCTTATAAACAAAATCAGGTTTAAGAGGATCTACAAAACCTGATGGCTGCTCTACATATACTTCTTCTTTAAGATCACCATTCAGAAATGTTGACTTCACATCCATCTGGTATAATTTGAAGTCTTGATAGGCTGCATAGGCAAGGAATATTCTGATTGCCTCCAGCCTTGCTACTAGAGCAAAGGTTTGATCAAAGTCAATCCCTTCTTCCTGCATGTATCCTTTTGCAACCAATCTTGCTTTATTCTTTACTATTATTCCACTTTCATCTAGCTTGTTCCTATAGATCCATTTTGTGCCAATTATGTTGTGGCCTCTTGGTTTAGGAACAAGCTCCCAGACATTGCACCTTCTGAATTGATTCAGCTCCTCTTGCATAGCATCAATCCAGTGCTGGTCTTGGATATCTTCTTCAAACTTCTTAGGCTCCAATTGTGACAGGAAACTTGATTGTAGAACTGTGTTTTGATTTCTGCTTCTAGTTTGCACCCCTTGTCTTGGATCACCTATTATCTGATCAGCTGGATGATCTCTTAAATGTCTTGTAGCTGGAGGAAGATTTCCTTCTGGTTGAACATCTCCAGCTCCTTCATTTAACTGATTCTCTTGATTTTCATCAGCTTCTATAGTGTCTTGTTCTCCCCCTGGACTGAAGCCTTCATTTTCCAATGCCCCATCTTCCTTTGATACTTCAGTAATGGAAAGCTTGTCCATACTTTTGCTTATACCTGTTGAGTCATTTGATCTACAAGACAACTCACAGTTGATTAATCTTGTTTCATCAAACACAACATGCACAGATTCTTCAACAACTTGAGTGGTCAAGTTGAAGACTCTATAGGCCTTACTATTTGTGTTGTACCCAACAAATATCCCATCCTGGGATTTGGCAGCAAACTTAGTCAAATATGACTTGCCATTATTAAGTATATAACACTTGCAACCAAAGATCCTAAAGTAAGATAGATTTGGTTTTCTGCCTTTCACAATCTCATAGGGAGTCATTTTATGGCTTTTGGTGATAGTAGCCCTATTGATTACATGACAAGCAGTGTTAACTGCCTCAGCCCAAAAATATTCTGGGAGAGAGGTGTCACTCAATAGAGTTCTACCAGCTTCAATTAATGTTCTATTCTTTCTTTCAGTAATTCCATTTTGCTGAGGTGTTCTAGGTGAGGAGAACTCTTAGAAAATCCCAAAGTCTTTACACAAGTTTGTTATGCTTTCAGATTGAAACTCAGTACCATGGTCACTTCTGATTTTGACCACTGTACTATTCAGTTCATTCTGAATTTGCTTTACAAAATTAAGTAATACACTTGGGGTTTCAGATTTTTGTCTCAGAAAGAACACCCATGTAAATCTAGAATAGTCATCTACATCCACAAAAGTGTAGACCTTCCTACCTAGACTATGAACTGGCATAGGACCAAAAAGATCCATATGCAAGAGGTATAAGTACCTCACAGAATCCTTGTTTTCAAGGCTTTGAAAGGAGGATTTTGTCTGCTTTCCCTTTTGATAAGCTGAGCATATCTCTTCCTTTATACACTTAATTTGAGGTCCATTCCTCACTAGCTCTTTGCTAAAGAGTTGGCCAATTGTCTTGTAGTTTAGATGAGCCAATCTCTTGTGCCACTTAGCACAATGAGAAGCATTGTCATCAGCTACAAGACAGATGGGAGAAGCCTTATTCTCACATTCAAAATTAAGACAATATACATTTCTCTTCCTATACCCAGTCAATATGATCTTTTGATCACTTGACCTCTTGATATGACATCCATCTTTAACAAATGAAATGTCATATCCTAAATCACTTAGCTGGCTTATGCTTATTAGATTATGTTTCAAACCTTTTACATAAGCCACTTGAGTGATAGTAATTAGGTTAGAAGAAATGTTACCAAACCCTTTGATGACTCCTTTTTCAGATCCACCAAAGATCACTTTAGGTCCATCTTTGACAGATGAATACTCCTTCAGCAACCCCTTTGTTCCAGTCATGTGCCTGGAACAACCACTATCCAAGTACCATATAGGGGCATGGTTACTTGGATTCACCTGCAATACAGAATTACTTACCCTTAGAACCCAAGTAAGTCTTGGGTCCTTGGTTCAGGTTAGCATTAATAAAGCTATCATAACCTCTTCTAATAGGTAGACTATTATTCTTTATAACACTTGTGTTATACCAGCAGTCTAATGCAAAATGGCCTCTCTTGCCACAGCACCAACATTCAAACTTATTGTATCTAGATCTAGATACATCCTTGTTAGAAGAATTTTTGTTCATTGCTGGTGCTGTAGCAACTTCACCTACTGATTTCTTAAAACCATTGGGTTTATGACCATAGGTAGGCCTGCTTGCATTTACACCCTTGTTCTTCAGAACATTAGTCTTAATATGACCTTGAATGTCTTCATGATCATATTTGTTAGAAGGCACTTTCACCTTACTAAACTTTATGGGGACTGAAAGGTTTAGTGGCTGAACAGGAGCTTTGCCTTTCCTCTTGAATCTGCCAGCCCTAGAGTTACCTTTAAATCCTAATCCAACCTTACCCTTTTGAGTGACAAATTCATCTATCAAGGGTAAGACAGATTTTGGCTTAGAGTAACTAGCCACTAAATCCCTTTCAATTCTAAGTCTGGCCTCCAGACTCTTCACTTGATCATTAGTATAATTAATTGTGCCCATCTGAATAATAGTTATATTCTTCAGCTTGGCAATTTCATTTAATTTTTGATCAATAACTTTTTCTAACTCAGTTGTAGCAACCCTTAGTTCAGCAATTTCCTGAGCCTGAGATTTAACCAGGTTCTTGCTTTTCTTAAGGGCCTGCAACAGGTCCCCATACTTGTCTATCAATTGATAGACATCTCCTTCAGATTCAGATGCATCTACATCTGTTGATGCAGATGTAGCTGATTCTTCACTTGTACAACAAACAGATGTAATAGAAGGACATTGTACCTTATTATGACCAGACTGATTCTGGCATATGTCCTCTTCTGATGCTGCCATCAGCCCTATACACTGATGATCCTTTTGTTCATTGATGGAGTCTAGCAACTGTAGAAACTCCTCTTCATCAGATGCAGCATATAGTCCAATATATGCTTCAGCTTCAGATTCTGACTCTGAAGTTGACTGGTCTGTTAGACTCTTATCTTTCTTTGCAACAAAGGATTTCTCCTTCTTGCCTTTCTGATAAGTCTTCTTTTTGTCTGAAGATTCCTTTCTCTTATTAGGACAGTCAGCCACTACATGTCCAGGCCTATTGCAACAATAGCAGACAATCTTTGAAGTAGTGGCTTTGTTGGGCTTTGATCTGCTCTTCTCTTTCCTTGATGACCTTTTCTTCTGATAATAGTCATTAACTTGATGTGATGTGGAAGGCCTAGACTTCCATTGCTTCTTTTTCAAGAACCTTTGGAATTGCCTTGTGAATGCAGCAAAGTCTGCATCTGAATCACAGCTTTCTGAACCCTTATCTGAATTCTCAGAACTATCTTCTGCAACTTCCTTAGGAGGAGATGGTGATTTCCTCCTATTCTTTCTAGTGGCTTCTGCATTGAATTCCACAGTCTTTTCTCTATGCTCTCCTCTTGAATTCTTTTCCTCCTCCTTCCTCACCATAAGTTGCATTTCATAGGATAACAACTTTCCAAACAAGGTGGGAGGAGATATCTCTGCCAATTTAGCCACTTCTCTTATGGCACAGATCTTTGTGTCCCAATCCTTTGTTAAGGATCTCAAGAATTTGTCATTCAGTTCATAAGTACTGAAGACTCTTCCATAGGACATAAGCTCATTCACAATTCTATAGAATTTCTTATAGCACTCAGTTATGCTATCAGATTTTCCTTGTCTAAAACTTTCATACTCCTGATTGAGCATAGATTTCCTGTCCTGCCTCACTTCTTCAGATCCCTCCATGTAGACAATCAATGTGTCCCACATCTCTTTGGAGGTCTTGCAGTGAATCAGATTCTGAAATGTTGAATCATCTATGGCACTAACAATAATGTTCTGAGCTCTTTTATCCATGGTTGCCAAGATGATTTCATCCTTGGTCATTTCTGAATAACTCTTTGGAGTTTGGATATTTGCATCAAGAACTGATACCTTCATTGGAATGAAGGGGTCTTCCTGTACTGTGATGTAAATTCTTGGGTCAGATGCTTCCATAAACAGTCTGACTCTTTCTTTCCAAATTCCAAAAATTTCTTTCTTGCATATGGGTAATTTCATAGACCCTAGCTCCTTATGATTCTCACCAGAACCCATCTTTTTGAATCTTGATTCTGCCTATCAGATCTACCTCAGACTGTTAAGTCCTTTTTGAGGAACCTCCTTCTGATACCACTTGATAGTTTTACTTTCAAGACAACCTAAACACTTAGAGGGGGGGGTGAATAGGTTCTAATTTATTGTCTATAAATCTAGGTAGAATTCAATTACAATTTAAAACATCTAGCACAGCATTCACAGACAACTAAGCATCATAGATTGCACAATGTTTTATAGTGGTTCCCCAAGTTCTGGGTACATCCACTTTCCCCCTTCACCTATCTAGCAATATGCTAGATTCGGCCAAACTTCCACTATACTCAGATCCTCAGATCCTACAGCTCAGAACCAGGATAGGTTCCTACAACTCAGGCTCAACAGCCCTACCTCAGCCTTGCCTCAAGGCCTACCACTCAGAGAATAACTTTCTCCTACACTCAGGCAAATAGCCCTACCACTCAGAGATCACCTCTCCTACACTCAGCCTTTATAACATAGGCTTACAACTCAGATCTGTGTAAACAGATCGTACATAAATTTAGAAAAAGGTATTTTGATTTCTTGCCTTTGTTGAGAGAGAAGAGGACAAGACACTTCTTGATCAGCTGATGAAATCAACTGAATCTGAGCTTTCTTCAAAGCTTCTTGAATCTGAACTTAGCTGAGTTGATTTCCAAACAGCTTCTTGAGAAACCACTGATGGCTTCCTTCTTCTTCTTCAAGATGACTGGATCTCCCTCTATCCAACACCTCTTTTGATACTTCAGACTTCTTCTTCTTAGACCTTCTGAAGAAGATCTTCTTTTTCACTTTCTTGAATTGAAACTTCAACAGGATCGTAATCCTTCTGTTTCTTCTTCTTAGATCTTCTTCTATAATTTTTCTTAGCTTAGCTGCTTTTTAATTCCTTCTGAATGTGTCTATTTATAGACTTTCTTCATGGTAACTGGCTGATCCGGTTTCTAACTGTTTTCTGACAGGTCTGACAGCTTCAGTTAAACGGTGGCAACCCACAGCTGTCAAGTCTTCAAACAGTTCTTGTACCTTAGCCTTGGACAGCAAAATGTCGAGACAGTCAGTTAGAAAGTGTCGAGACCAATCTGTCTATCTGTGTCGACACAAGTGACTTTGGTGTCGACACAGTCTTTGATGATGTCGACTAAGTTGCCTTTAAGTCGACACAGCTTCTTCAGAAAATAACTTGGTCTAGACTCTGCAGTGTGTCGACACAAGTCCTGTGTGTCGACACAGTTGTTGTAGATTCAGAACTCAGCATGTGTCGACTCAGCCTTCAGGTGTCGACACAGCAATCTACAATCCTGCCAAAATGTGTCGACTCAGTCTTCTGGTGTCGACACAAGCATAGTCGACTTCTGCCAATATGTGTCGACACAGTCTTCTGGTGTCGACACATCCACCCAGTGTCGACACAGTTGTGGTCGACTATCTTCTTCTGTGAGTCGACTATCTTTCTCTGGTCGACTATCTTTCACTAGTCGACTATCTTTCACGGTGTCGACTAACCTTCTCTGGTCGACTATCTTTCACGGTGTCGACTATCTTTCACGGTGTCGACACCGCTTCCCAGTGCTGAGGTCGACGATTTTCTTTATGTGTCGACACTGCTTCCCAGTGTCGACATAAATGTGGTCGACTATCATTCTCTGTGTCGACACAGATATTCTGAAGTGTCGACACAAATATTCTGAAGTGTCGACACAAATATTCTGAAGTGTCGACACAAATATTCCGAAGTGTCGACACAAATATTCTGAAGTGTCGACACAAATATTCTGAAGTGTCGACACAATTTCTTCAGGTGTCGACATGTGGACTTAGAATATCTTTCTGCATTCTTTAATACTTCTTCACCTGCACATGTCAACTCAAAACAACATCAAATACGCCTTGATGTATATCATTGAGCTAAGTTGGGCTTCTTCAAATCAGGTACACATTTTCCAATGTACCCAACAGTATATCATTGATAATATTGACTTCACTCAAATCCAGGTCATTGTGGGCAATGGACCCAACAATCGCCCCCTATTTTGAGGAAGTAAAACACTATTTATCAAAGACAATGACATACACAGAACCATGCAGCACAAGACATAATAAAAGAAAACTAAATAATTGGGAATGATCTATAGTTACCACACTTCCCTGCTTATAGAATGCCTTACTGCATCTACCATCTGCTTCCCTTGAATCGCTGCTTCCTTGCTTCTACCTTGCTTATCTGATCATCTTATCCTCTCCCCCCTTTTGACTGTAGCAAATAGCTGGTAGGATGCACCTGATAAACTGATCATCTTATCACCTGCTCCCCCTCAATTAGACAGCATTGCTTGACTTTCTCCCCCTCAATTTGAGAGTCTTGATTTCTTTAAAGGACCATCCTATCTGCATAAAGACAAATGGGTTGCAACTGGATGAGGAGCAACTAAAGCTATACTAAGTTTAACATACCCAACTCAAATTTGAAGGTGTTAAACTTGGCTTCATCTAGTGATTAAATGAAGATGTCGCCACTTGCTTGTCTATTGGGACAAACTCAAGGGTGATGTCTTCACATTCCACATGCTCCCTAATGAAATGCTATCTAATCTCTATGTGCTTAGTCTTGCTATGGGAGACAGGATTCCTAGCAATAGAGATTGCACTAGTAGAATCACAGAATAAAGGAGTTTTACTTATCTGGAGGTTATAGTCTTGAAGTTGGTGCTGGATCCACATCAACTGAGCATAACAGCTTCCTGCTGAAATGTACTCTGACTCTACAATTGATATTACCACACTAGTTTGTTTCTTGCTGCTCTAAGATACAATCTCCCTCCCAAGAACTAACAGGTGTTAGATGTCCTCTTTACAGCCTGTAAAATCTGCATCTTAATAGCCAGTTAGTTCAAACTCCCCATTCCTAGGGTACCAAAGGCCACGATCTGGAGTGCCCTTAAGATACCTCAAGATTCTCTTAGCTACAGAGTAGTGAGATTCTTTAGGGCAAGCCTGATACCTAGCACAAACACATTTTGCATACATGATGTCTGGCCTACTTGTAGTGAAATATAGAAGGGAGCCAATTATCCCTCTATATAAAGTTTCATCAACAGGTTTCCCTGCTTCATCTTTGCCTACAGGCATACTTGACTCTATGGGAGTTCTCATGGTGTAGGAATTCTCTATGCCAAATTTCTTGATTAACTCCCTAGTGAACTTAGAGTGGGATATGGACAAACCATCATCAGTCTGTCTTACTTGGAGGCTCAAAAAGAACTTAAGTTCACCCATACTGCTAATCTAAAACTTCCACTGCATGAGTTTAGCAAACTTTTTTGCATAGATTGTCATCGGTAGATCCAAAGATGATGTCATCTATATAGATATGGACTAGGATGATCTTACCCTTAGATTCCCTTAGGAATAGGGTCTTGTCTATTTTCCCCCTTGAGAATTTGTTCTCAATAAGGAAACTAGACAATGTCTCATACCATACTCTAGGGGCTTGCTTCAGCCCATATAGAGTTTTCCTAAGTTTATAAATAAAATCAGGTGAGTTAGGAACTACAAAACCTGGAGGTTACTTAACATAGACTTCTTCTTTTAAGTCACCATTTAGGAAGGCTGACTTCACATCCATTTGGTAGACCTTGAATCCCTTGTGTATTGTATATGCAAGGAATAACCTGATGGCCTCCAATCTTACTACAGGGGCAAAGGTTTGATCAAAATCAATCCCTTCTTCTTGCATGTACCCCTTAACTACTAGCCTGGCCTTGTTCTTAATTATAATGCAATTTTCATCAAGCTTGTTTCTGTAGATCCACTTGACTTCAATGACATTATGACCATGAGGCCTGGGAACCAGCTTCCAGACCCTACACCTCTTGAACTGGTTCAGTTCCTCCTGCATAGTTCCAATCCAATGCTGTTCTATGTTGGCCTCTTAAAACTTCTTGGGCTCCACTTAGGATATAAAGCTTGAATACATGGTTGTGTTCTGACTTCTGCTCCTTATCATTACTCCATGAATTGCCTCACCAATGATCAGGTGTGCTGGATGATCTCTCATATGTCTGACTGCAAGTGGCAGTCTTCTTTCAGCAACATGGACATCTTCGTATTGATCTTCATCCTCTCCCAGTGTGCCAGGAAGATCTTCTAGAGTATCCATATCATCTTGGATGACTGGGGATGCTTCCTTGATGGTCAATTTGTCCATCATATGTTCTGTACCTACAGTACTATAAGAGGAACTAGGTAGTCCATTGTTAATCATGGTAGACTCAACAAAGACTACATGAACTGATTCTTCTACAACTTGACTTTTCAAGTTGTAGATCCTATAGGCTTTACTATGATTGTTGTACTCAACAAATATTCCATCATAGGATTTGTCAGCGAACTTAGTTACATAGGACTTGTCATTGTGAAGCACAAAGCATTTACTACCAAAGATTCTGAGATAGCCCAGATTTGGTTTCCTGCCCTTCAAGATCTCATAGGGAGTCTTTTTTGTGGCCTTTGGTGATAGAGTCTCTATTGAGGACATGACATGCAGTATTTACTACCTCAGCCCATAAATATTCTGGGAGAGATGTGTCACTCAATAGTGTTCTACTAGCCTCTATTAGAGTCCTATTTTTCCTCTCAACTATCCCATTTTGTTGGGGTGTTCTAGGAGAAGAGAATTCATGATGAATCACATGCTTTTCACATAACTTTGTCATGCTATCAGACTGGAATTCTGTCTCATGGTCACTTTTGATTTTGACCACAGAATAGCCAAGCTCATTCTAAATTTGCTTGACAAACCTTATGGAGACATCAAAGGTTTCATCCTTCTTCTTAAGAAAGAACACCCAAGTAAACTTTGAATAGTCATCAACTACCACAAGGGTGTAGACTTTCCTACCAAGACTGTGAATTGGCATTGGACCAAATAGGTCCAAGTGCAAGAGGTATAAGCACTTCACAGAGTCTTTGGTCCTAATACCCTTGAAGGAGACTTTTGTCTGCTTACCCTTTTGGCAAGCAGAACAAATGCCCTTCTTAGAGCACTTCACATTAGGGATATTCCTAACTAGCTCTTGACTGAAGAGCTTGTCAATAGTCATGTAATTCAAATGGGCTAGACTCTTGTGCCATTGGACACAGTATGAGACTTTCTCATTTACCACCAAATAGATAGGAGAATCTGTGTCTAGATATAGAAAGTTCAAGCAATAAATATTTCCACTCCTAGTGCCTGTCAAGATGACCTCTTGGTCACTTGACCTCCTAATTAGGCACTCATCCTTGTGGAAGACAATTACATAGCCAAGATCAGAAAGCTGGCTTATGCTTATAATTTTGTGCTGCAACCCTTCAACATAAGCCACATTTATGATGGTGACTATGACATTGGTGATCTTACCATACCTACAGGTTACACCTATATCTGAACCTCTAAAGATGACTTTGGGTCCATCTTTTAATGCAGTAAACTCCTTCAAGTTGCTCCTTGTTCCAGTCATGTGCCTGGAACAGCCACTGTCCAAGTATCATATAGGGGTATGGCACCTTGAACTATCCTGCAATATACAAATTATTTAACCTTAGGACCCCAATATCTATTGGGTCCTAAGTGCATGTTAGCATGAAACTGAACATGTCCACCAGCAGAATTTCTGACTGGTGGACTGACCCTTGCTCTGGCCACATTAGGATTATGCTAGCAGTCAATGGCAAAGTGCCCTATCTTACCACAACACCAACAATCATGTATGTTATAACTTCTTTTCTGTGAAGGCCCTACAGCTTGATGAGCTGCAACCTTGACAGGAGGAAGATGTGCTGCAGCCTTTTTCTGATTTCTTTCAGCCAGAATTTGACTAAAGGAAAGTCTTATAGCTGGCTGATTTAGTCTTCTCTGAGTGCCAGCAGTAGCTAGCTTCTTTTCAGAAAGCATGCTTCTGATGGCTTCAAATTTGCCCAGATCAGCCTGATTCTTAGACTTGCCCTTAGTTAAAACCTTTGCTATCAGATTCTGAGCCTTAGCTGCAGCAACATTCTTGAGAGTTGGTGTAGAAGCACCAAAGACAAATAGTCCATATTGGGCCATTTGAAATTTCTCATTGGCAGCCTTGACGTCACTCACCCTACCAAAACTTTCATCATGACAGTGAACATCTTTATTCACTCCAGATGAATAACCCCTCTCCCAATGACCATAAGAACTTTCTTGGGCATACCTATTAGAAGGTATCAAAACTTTTTTGAAAAAAATGAGAGGCTTAGAAGCAATAGGCTGAGGTGGAACTGGAGCTTTGCCCTTCCTTTTGGAAGGAGAAACTCTTGTGCTTCCCTTGAATCCTAACCCCCTCTTGCCCTTTTGAGATGAGAAGGAGTCGATCAAGGGGAGGACAGTACTTGGCTTAGAATAGCTATCCACTAATCTTTTCTCCTTCTCAAGCTTATCTTCAATCTCCCTGATGAGACAGTTCATGTGCTTGATGGAGGCTACCTGAATGTCCAAGAGGGACTTCAGTTGGCTAATTTCTCTAGCTTTCTTGTCCAGCCGATTTGTTATTACAGTCTGCTGGGCAACTGAAAGCTTAAGAGATGAAATCTCTTTAGCTTGCTTCTTAGACAACTTCTTGACCTTCTTGAAATCATTCAGAAGTTCTCCATACTTGTCAATCAGTTGATTGGCATCTCCTTCAGATCCAGAATCTTCTTCACCACAGGGTGAAGAGGCTTCTGAGCAAGGACTAGTCTCAAATCCAGACAAATAAGCAGAGTTAGGTGATAGATGTACCTTGCTCTGACCAGGCTGATCCCAATTTCATTTCTCATCTATCATTGCCATCAGCCCTATGTAGTTGTGGACATCTTCATTCACCTTTGACTCACTATCTGACAGTGTTAGAGGGGCTCTGATTCCAATCCTACCAAGAGGATTGACTTCTCCTACTGCAATAGCTTCATTTATAATAGTAGAAGCAACTAGCCTAATATAGGCTTCCTCTTCTTCAGACTCAGAAGATGATGAGTCTGTCCAACTCTTTTCCTTCTTGTCCATGAAGTACTTTTCCTTCTTTCCTTTGTGCTGGTGCTGCTTCTTCTCCTCAGTCTCCTTTCTCTTCTCTGGGCAGTCAGCTATCACATGCCCAGACTTGCTGCAGTATTATCAAATTACTTTAGATGAGTTATATTTATTATGTTTAGAACCATACCTGTCAGTCTTGGACTGGTTCTTTTTGTGATGGGTAGAATTGGAAGGCCTTTTCTTTCAATGCTTCTTCTTCATTATCCTTTAGAGTTGTCTGGAAAAGACTGAAAATCTTCATCAAACATGTTGTTGTCTGATGCCTTTGAGTCAGAGCTGTCTGACTCAGTTGGTCTCCTTGGTGGAGAAGGAATCCTTTCCTTGCCTTTCCTTGAGCTTTCAGCTTTGAAGGCCAAGGAATTTTCTTTGGCCAGTGATTTGTTGGAGGCATCCTCCTCCTTTCTAGCAGCCGTTTGCATCTCATAGGAGAGCAGCTTCCCAAACAATATTTTGGGAGGAGTGTCAACAAGCTTGGTCATCTCTCTTATGGCGCAAATCTTAGTATCCTAGTCTCTAGTGAGAGATCTGAGAAACTTTTCATTAATTTCATAATTATTGAAGACCCTTCAATAGGTCTTCAACTCATTTATGATCCTGAAGAATATTTCATAATAAGTAGTTATGTTCTCCTTCAGGATTTGCCTGAAAGCCTCATACTCTTGGTTGAGCAGAGACTTCCAATCATCTCTTACCTCATCAGAACCCTCCATGTAGACTACAAGGGTGTCCCACATCTCCTTGGAGGTCTGACAGTGAACCAAGTTCAGGAAGGTTGAGTCAACTACAGTACTGGCTATGATGTTCCGTGCTCTCTTGTCCAGGCCAACTAGTATGACCTCATCTTTGGTTATTTCAGAGATTGTCTTTGGTGTCTGGATGTTGGCATCTAGAGTAGAGACCTTCATGAGAATGACAGGTCCCTCTCTAATAGTTACAAAAATTCTTGGATAATAGGCTTCCATGAATAGCTTCACCCTCTCCTTCCATATTCCAAACTGCTCCTTTCTGTAGATGGGGAGTTTCATTGAACTCAGCTCTCTCTGACTCTCTCTTGAGCCCATGACCACTTAGCAACAACTTCCTTGGAGGATCACTCAGATTGTTAAATCCTTTTTGAGTAACCTCCCTCTTAGACCACTTGAAAAATCATATTTTCAAGATAGCTAGCAACCTAGGGGGTGAATGGGTCTGCTTAATTAGGTCTTTTGAGAGTCTTTTTAAATCACATGAGTGTTTCTTTAAGCTTTCAGCTTATAGTGAACTAAAGCTTGTCCTTAGCACCTGTAATTAAAAAAAACACAGAAAAGCAAACAAGTATTTTATAGTGGTTCCCCAAAATTATGGGTACATCTACTGTCCTCCCACCTTGCTAACTTCCTGTTAGTTAAGGCACTTATCCAAACCAATAATTCAAGGAGCTTACACCTCAAATCCCTCACGATCTCTCAGTCTCCTCCAAGACTTACACCTCAGCCACAAAGGCCTACACTCAGTGATACAAGTATCAGCTATCTCAGGAACTTAAGCCCTACCACCCAGGCTATGGATGATAGCCCTACCTCAGAGCAAGCTTGCTCCTACAACTTAGAGAGATACACTCTCATACAGTTCAGGCAAAACTGCCCTACTTCTCAGTGAGTAAAACTCACCTACCTCAGAGAGATACACTCTCCTATAGCTCAGGCAAATTTGCCCTATCTCAGACCCAAAGGTCCTACAGCTCAGATCCAGAAGAATCCTACAAAGAAAAATAGATTAATTAACTTTGACATAGAGAAAATTCTCTGTGTCAACCACTTGAACAGAAAACTTTTTGCTCCGACTCTCCTCACAGCAGTGAAAGGATTTGCTGGAGGAACTCAGAAGATAACTTCTGAACTTACTACTAAAGGCTAAAGATCTTTTGATCTTGACTCTTCAAACAACCCACTGAACCTGCCAAAATATGAAGGTTCTTCTTTCTTCAGAATAGTTTCCGAATCTGCTGTGGCAGATGGAGACTTGCACAGCTAACTGAACTTTTCTTACTGGAGAGCTTCAAGCTTTCCATATGCAGCAATGGCGAAGAAGATGAAGATGGCTGCTCTCCTTTTTGAATAATGTATACCCTAAAAGTTATCTTTGTCCTGGACCTTTCTCTTCCTTTTGTAGTTCACCGATCAATGACTCTTAGAGATCAGTGGGCCCCACCTGCAGCTTCCAGCCGCGCCTTGCTTTAACGGAAGAAGATGTATAGTAGCTTCACGACAAGTTTTGTTGTATAGTGTAGTTTCCCTGTGTCTGATTTGACCTTAGTTGACTTTGCTGATTTTGCTGACATCAGCACCTATGGACTTTGCCAAAATCGAGCATCAGAGAATAGGTGTTGAGTGAGTAAGCATCACTCAACGCCAAAACACTTAGACAGATTCACTGTCTCTTGGCGTTGAGTGAGTCACCTTCACTTAACGCTAAACTACTTAGAATATTAAGTCTGATTCTAGGCGTTGAGTGATTCAGCTCCACTCAACGCCAATCTTGCTTTATCATCTTTCAGCTGCTTGGCGTTGAGTGAGTAAGCATCACTCAACACCAAACCCCTTAGACAAAATTCTGTCTACACTAGGCATTGACAGCGTTGAGTCAGTAACCTCCACTCAACGCATTTTGCCTTAACCAAATTTCTGCTTATTCAACAACATAAGTGTTGAGAGCGTTGAGTGAACATGCCTCACTCAACGCTTTATGCCTTAGCTAATTTTCTGTATTTAGTAGCATGGCGTTGAGTGAGTTGACTTCACTCAACGCCTGTGGACTTAGCCACAATTTAGCTCATTCCAACTTCAGGCTTTTACTGATTTAGCCTATCTCACAGCCTTTTGTTGTATGGCGTTGAGTGAGTTGACTTCGCTCAATGCCTGTGGACTTGGCCATTTTCCCAGCTTGCCATTGCCTTGGCTTTGACTGTATTGGCTTCACTCAGCGCTATAAGCCATCTGACATTGAGTGACTGATCTTCACTCAATGCCTATGGACTTAGACAGTTTTCTGTCATCCCACACCTTAGGTAAGTGTTTACCTGACATAGCCACTTAGGCTACCTAACCTATCATAGTCATCTACAGATATGTATATATCATTGATAATATTAACTTCACTCAAATATAGGACATTGTGGGCAATAGACCCAATAACAATGCACAGACTAAGGGGGAGATCATGAGAAGAGAGACAGCCACCAACCAGCTCAAGTGGATCCATGGGTCACTCAAGTGCCAAGGGGCTGCAGTGATGTAGTGTATCAATGATATCACCACAGGTGGATGTTGATTCTGTAGATATAAAATCAACAAGTGTAACTATGTGTGCATCAAGTTCAAGTGATTCAGTGTTGTGTTGTTTCAATATATCAACACAGAAGGTATGACTCCTAATCAAGTAGTTTGATCACTAGGATGATTTCCTTAGTAGTATCAACATAGGACTTTGACTAGGATCAAGAGATAATCTCTCCCATGATATTTTCTACTTCCTCAATAGATATGCCTATTGAAGAAGACATAAAGGGGAGATATGTATGACAATACATATGAGGGAGATATTGAAGCAATATTTGACATGACTAGGTCATGTTGTGTAAGACCCCTCCCCTTACCAAGGAGGCTCCCGGTCTTATGCCCAGAACCGCCGCCTTACGGTGACACTAACTCACGGGTTAGTCGACACTGCAAGACGTCAATTCTGCCGGCTAGTACGATCATATAACCAATCGGCTAATTTGAGAAACAGAAGTGTAAAGCTGTGTAAAAACAGTTAACTAGTCCATAAGTCACAGAGCATATATATATATGAAAAGGAAATACATCAGTCCACAATGAGTACAGAAATGAAAGTAATGAGGGATTATGCCCGGTACATGAATATCACTAATCTCTCTCTCAAATCAAAAGCGGAAGCTAACCATCATCATTAACTCAACCCACCTGAGGACGCGCAGTAGTAGTAGTCGGTGGTAGCGGTATCTGCTCTTCATGTCCTGCCACCACGTCGTGTTGGTGCTCCATCTCCTCGAGCTCCTAAAATGATGTGGTCACCGACCATTAGTCAAAAAGACTAAGTTGTTTCCTCCGCACCTCGCCCCGCAACTCCTAAGTACCGAGCAGGAGGACGAAGCGGAGGACAACAAGGGGTATCAAGTATAAACAGGTGATAGTGACACTATACTAACAAGTATATGAGGAGTAATAGTAGTTCTACTTTAGCAGTTCAATGTATGAAGTACAAGTGCAGTAAGTAAAGTATAGAACTGAAGTAAGTAAAAAATGAAGTAAAGAGCAGTAAGAAAGCTACACTACTACTACACTACCATCACAGAAGTACCCTAACTTATATGAATGCTCATACAAACTTATAAGTTAGAGTTTCCAAAATTAACTTATCATATAAAAGAGCTCATACTAATTTATATGATAAAGATCCATAGAGCGTATGACCTAACGCGAATGAATGTTATGCTATGAATTATGAAACATGCAAGTGTAACACACGCACACGACTCTGAGATCCCAGACCTTTAGTTCCCACTTTTTGAGAGCTAGCATCACTCTCAGGTACCACCTTTGTGGCTACGATAGTAGCAGAACGGGCGCTTCCGCTTTCTAGGCGGGTATGCATACTACCAAGCCTAGACCTCTCCCATACGCCTCTGTACACGTCCTAGGTGCACTCTAGAGTATTGCGTACTAATTGCTGACTACCTATCAGTCTTATTAGGTTAGGTGTGCGTCTTCGGATATTGTCCTACAGATCGCAGTACAAACAACATACTAGCCCCTCCACCCGGACACCTCACATGAGTCACCGTACTGTCATCGGTGTGACGATTGGCCCAGTACCACATGACCCGCCACCATTTTGCTTAGTATGCACATGCAAGGTATTTCAATTCGAGCCTTCAGCTCGCAGGACCAAACCTGTCCTGAATCCCTTCAACCCTACACAGGTGAGAATGTTCCACAAATCCCTCCAACCCTACACGGGTGAGAATGTTCCACAAATCCCTCCAACCCTACACGGGTGAGTATGTACCATTTTTACCTAGCCTATTAGACTACTCTTGTCTAGCAGTTATTGTACTTAAAAATTTAGGGTTAATCCTAGGACTGCCCAGGGTATGCCCAATGAAGGGGTCTCGAAGCCACTAGGAACCAAGATGGGATGACAAGCCCAAAGTTCCCTTTCGCAAGGATAATAACTTTTATTGGTGTCTACCCAGGATTTACACCCAACTCTCGTTGTTATTATAATACAACCCTAATGACTTAAGATGTTATTAGAAGGGCGGTGGTCTTCTGCCGGCCTCTGTTATGGTTGTCGTCATGGGACTTGCACTCTACCACTCATGGTTAGGAAGTATCCTATAGTAGACCAACTAGGATTTATTCCTTAAATGTAATCCTCACTTCGATGGTTAATCAATTTCCCCCCGGTGGCCCTACTAGTATAGGTATTTGTGCTAGACCCTACCCTTGACTCAATACCACCCACAAATAAGAATTCATCAATAGAAAATATAATTCATGTATAATCTAATCCTTGCCTTCCAGAGTGCAAACTTGGAAAGGTTGCACACTGGTGGTCTGGTGCTTGCATAATCTTTGTTCTGTGCCATGTCTTTAAATAAATAGATAGATGTATAGAAAATAATCCTCTTAAGAGATTGATCTTATCAAGGATCTTTTGGTTCAGGTGTTAGCCTGTAAGAGCTACCAACCTGCCTCTGATACCAATTGAAAGTGAGGGTAAGATCTATCTCAACTCTAGAGGGGGGGGGGGGTGAATAGAGTATTTTAAAATAATTTTTCACAGTTGAAATAAACAGCACATATAAAATTCAATTTATGATATAGTGTAGAGTGTTAGTAAGAAGTTAAAAACCAAGAAGTAAAGAGCACAACACACAGCAAACAAATCACACAAACAAACCAGAAGACACAAGGAAATATAGTGGTTCCCCAAAAACCTGGGTACATCCACTCTTCTACCACCCTTGGTAGGAATCCACTCAGGATGAGTTGATCAGGTGTCCTGACACCAATGAGCTTTTGATAAGGTGCTCAAAAACCAAGACTGGATTTTTTGATAAGGTGTCTTGCCACCACTGAGTTTTGATAAGGCTCTCAGAACCAGACAGAACTTTTGAAGGGAGTTCAAGAACCCATTACAGCAGGAAAAAGAAAAAGGTAAAGAGGTGAGGTTGTCTTCTCTGTTCTCAAATCAAATGAGAGAAGACTAGTGGATCTTTTGTTGTCAAGGCTCCCCCTGAGATGTTGAATGAATCAGGAATGGAAGCTTTGCTCTAGGGTGATAGGTCTTCAGATCTTTAGATCTCCAGCAAAGAATTGTTTCAGCAAAGAGGCTGAAAGATGAGGTGTCTGGAGTTCTTTGAGATGAGGCTTTGATCATTTTTCTGTAAGCAAGAGGATGGTTATCTTTCACAGCTTAATTCTTCTTGTTCTTCTGTAACAGTGCGTGTCTCTTGATTCTATCGTGTATTGACTCTGGATTAATTCTCTTGGAGAGTAGTGTTGGAGAAGACGATTTTATTCTCTGAATATAATTCTTCCAAGATAGCCGTTATCAGACATTAAATGCCTTCCATAAAGGATTTGTCTTCTAGAGGAAAGTCCAATGAAACATTCCTGAATAATTCCTTGAAACTTGTTCCAAAATAAATGAAAACGGTTGGCAAATCATCTTGAAATTAAATGCTGAGAAAAAAACATTCCAAAGACCGGCAGCATTTGAAACCTTAAGAACGTCGATCTCTCAAAATAAACGTCGATCTGAGCTCCACGATCGTCGACCAGAGCTCAGAGAAGGAATAGATCATTCTGACAGAAAACGTCGATATGAGCTCGAAGATCGTCGACCTGAGCTCAGAGATATTGAAGATAAGCAGTAGACAGAAAACTTCGATCTGAGATCGACTATCTAAGTTCTTGGTCTGGCAGAAATAGTCGATCTGATTAAGACAGAGATCGTCGACCTAGACTTCAACAGAAAACGTCGACCTGAAGCAAACAGAGATCGTCGACCTGAAGCAAACAGAGATCGTCGACCTGAAGCAAACAGAGATCGTCAACCTAAACTTTCCCAGAAATAGTCGACCCAAGCACAGCCAGAGATCGTCGACCAAAGCTCGACGATCGTCGGACTGAAGCTCGACGATAGTCGACCGAAGCCAGCAACAAGCAGAAGGCTGAGGACATAAGTAGTCGACCTAAGCTCGACGATCGTCGACCTGAGCTCGACGATAGTCGACCGTCGTTCGACTATTTTTATCTCTTTACTTAGCTTGAAATCCTGAGCTTGAAAGGTCCTTGGGGGCAGCTTCAAACCTAAGTTCTAAGCCCTAGACTCATTCTAATGTTGACCTTTACACTATACAACTAGGTCAACCTGGTTTCCTAAGAGAAACATAGTGATCCTTGCCCAAATTAGTAATAGGGTGTTCCAACACTACCCTTGACTCAATACCACCCACAAATAAGTCTTCCAAATTCCTTGGGCCATATGCCCAAATATATTTATCCTAAGATGGTATGGACCTATATGTTGACCATGATAAATTTCACAATTTTCTAAATTACTTAAGTCATTAAAATAAATCCTTTATTTAATTCTCTAGGCCATTTAAAACATGAAGTGCTATAATTGATGATCCCACTGACCTAAGCAATTTTCCTAAAATAATCATGTCTGCCAAATGTCACAATTTTCCTAACAAGAATTCCATTTAATTCTTATTTAATACAAAATCCATAAAAATGCCATTTTCTAAAGGAAGTATAGAAATTACTCTACTAAAAAAGATGAATAATTACGAAGTGAAGAGATTAATAATCATTCATAGTGTAATGGCCTACAAAATTCCATTTCTATTAAATTACCAAAATGCCATTGTGGAGTTTTAAATATTATTGACACCTCCCAAAATTCTAGGATAATTATACAGGATCATGTATGCTTAAATACACCAATATAAATTTTTTTCAAAATTTTCAAATGTAAATTTCCACCATTTATATATAATTGTAATAAAAGGGTAAAATGGTAAATTCCACTTATCAACTAATCACATCCATGAAACAGAACCATAAAGTTTTCCAGGGTTTAATAATGTCACCCTTGATTTCTAAACAATATTTGGGGATTTTATCTCATACATAAACCCTAATCCAAATTAATTCCATTAATTAACCTAATTTCTCAAAATTAAAAATAATGTTATTTTTGATCCCAAAAATTCCAATATTTCTATGAGAGGTATATTCCATCCCTATGAACCCATGTCCAAAGTTTCCTTGACATTCAAAGTGTAAAAATGATTAAATACACACTTTGGTGGTTTTTGCTATATGCACCCCAAGCCTAAGTATAGCCAACACATGCAAGTGGGATTTCCCAACATGCAGTGGTTCAATGAGGATGAAATTTCTACCAGGGGTATATATTTACCCAAAGGTCAAGCCACCAAAATTTGGGGCCATTTGAAGACATATTACTCTAATTATTTCATTTATTTAATTTTGTGTATTATGACAAATACTATAGAAAATTGTTCCCAAAAATTCCCATTTTTGAACAGAGGCTAGATATTCCCTAATTGAGCACATGCCCAAAATCTTGGGTCATTTGGAAATCTGGTTTGGCTTGGGCAATTATTTTGATTTCTGCCATAACCTAGGACTAGTCCTAGCAAAATTGACCTACACAGCAAACTACTGTACGAAATGGTGACTTTAGGGTATAAAAATAAAGGTAAGAGGTAGGGCTACATTTTTTTTTAAAGTTCAGGATCTGAAAATGCCTCTAAGAGGCCTAAATTTAACATGCAACATCACTGTATATATGTGACAAAATTCAAATGAAAATGAATTAATTAAATCATTAAATCGGGGGATGAACGGACGACATCCGTTCATCATCCCCGATTCATCAACGACCCAGATTCATTTTTGCTGGACTGTATTGCTTGGCTTCTTCTGGCCAGCTGAGCCACCACCACCGCCGGCGATTGTCGTCATAACCTTCCCTAAGGTGGTGGCTAGCGTTTCCCGGCGGTGAAGCCGCAGGAGTTGGCTCCTCCGGCGAACCCGAGCAAGGAGAAAAGCTCGAAAAATTCACATTTTTCTCACATGGTATCAGGCTCAATTGAGCCTGATGTCTCTCCTAGATGATCTAGAAATCTAGCACGAGTAGAGGTGAGGTGAAACGAACTTGAATTAGGGTTTTGGCGGCGAGTTTGGCGGCGGTGAGCCATGGCCGAGCTGCTCCGGCGATCTCCTGCTCGATTTCTGGTTTCTCCACCAAAAGCTCTGTTCCAGTAGTCGATCTCCACTCGTTTTCCCCCTCTGAAGCTGATGGTGTGGTTGGTTTTGGCCGGGAGTGGGTGTATGAGGAGTTAAAAACGAGGTGAGCTCGGTTTGGGCTTTGGTTGTATCACCAATGGAGCCAAGTGGCCACCATGCCCTAATTCTCTTCTGGAATTACTTTGGGAGGCCGACCAACAAGCTTAGGCAGAAGGAATGAGGGCCATATGGCTAGAACTCCCTCTTTTCCTCTTCTCACTCCTCTTCTCTCTCCTATTTTTAGGTGATTTCTCCAAAATGCCCCTTGCATGTGTTCTCTCTCTTAATTTAGAGGGGCAGGGGTAGTCTTTGACCACTTAGGCTGGTCATGGGCCATAGTTGGTGGGCTTAGCCTAAGGAGAGTGGGCTTAGCTCTCATTTTCTTCTTTAGGTCAATATGTTGACTTGTTGACTTTGGAGTTGACTTGGTCAACCATGATGAGTGGGCTGGCCCCACTTGAAGGTAATGACCCTAATGGCACTACCCAACTTGGGTTGGGTCAAGGTGAGGCTCTACTTTGGCTAAGTGGCCTATGGTTAAAGGTTTGACCAAATTAGGGTTAGGGTTGACTTGATTCAACTTGGGTCATAGGGTGACCCAATGGCATGTCTTAGTGTCCACTTAGATTATTTATAGGATTAGGGAAATGTGGTGGGGTCATGGTGTGGCTAAGATCCCTATTTAGGCTAGTTTGACCTAGTTTGACTTGGGCCCTATAGTGGGCCCCACATGGCTACACCCTACCTTTTAGGGTCAAACCTAGTTAAATATCCCTATCACCCACCCCATGCCTAACCCAATCTAAGTTGAGGGACCTAATTGAAAATGGGATGTTACAAATCCCAATTGGTGATGAGGAGTGGTTTGAAAACTCCTTATCAAGGAGGTCTCGGGTTCGATCCCCGGTCTCAATAACCCGCCTGTGGATGGAGAGAGGTTGGGGTGCATGGTCTGCAGACCTGGTTAGGCTGAACCCTTTCGAGCGTGGTGTTGGGGGTGTCTGCAGCCGTCCTTGCGAGCGTGGTACTGGGGAGGTCGTTACATGTTGAGTCAGTGCATATTACTTAAAAAGATTCAAGTAGTATGAGAAAGGCAATGACTGACTACATGTTAAGCCATGACTGTGTCAGTGCATATATATTTTGAGGTAAGATCTTCTAGTGGTGCTCCATTTAAATATTAAGTGGTATAAAGGAGAGTGCATATTACTTGAGCAATTGTTTAAGTAGTATGAGGATGCATTGACCTAATATATTGTGTCAATACAATTAAATGGAGCACATTGAATTAATATAGCATGAAAGTATTCTACCTATTATGGTAATGCCTCTTAGTATTGCTGGTTGTTCTGCCTTCTTCAAATAGGGGGAGATTGTTGGGTCCATTGCCCACAATGTTCCTTAGATTGGATTTAAAGAAGCATCTCCATCAACACCAAGAGAATAGTTGTATTTGATGTTGTTTAAGCTCATCATGTGCAGGATGTTCCATGGAATAAGTCTAGACAGATTGTCTAAGTGATATGACAGGCGGTCATAAGGCAGAAAGGTGGACACCATGAGAAGATGCGGGAAACACATGATTTTTACTAAGCCCACATACATTGAGTGAGGTAAGCTCACTCAATACTAGAGGTAAGAAAGAATTCGTCGAGCTCAATTCAGAATTTGTCGAACTGAGTTAAGAGTTCGTCGAGCTGAGCTCACCATTCGTCGAGCTAAATTTAGAGTTTGAGATTCTGAGTTCGTCGAGCTCAGTTCAGAATTCGTCGAACTGGGTTCAGAGTTCATCGAGCTCAGCTCACCTTTCATCGAGCTAAATTCAGAGTTTGAGATTCTGAGTTCGTCGAGCTCTGTTGAGAATTCGTCGAAATGAGTTCAGAGTTCGTCGAGCTTAGTTCAGCATTCATCGAACTCAGTTAAGCATTCGTCGAACTAAGTTCAGGATTTTGTCTAAGGCAAAAACCGTTGAGACAAGTGTTTGTCTCAGCATAACTGCTGAGACAAGTGTTAGTCTCAGCATAACTGCTGAGACAAGTGTTTGTCTCTGCAGAGAACAAGAAAGCGCTGAGACAAGTGTTAGTCTCAGCATAACTGCTGAGACAAGTGTTAGTCTCAGCATAACTGCTGAGACAAGTGTTAGTCTCAGCATAACTACTGAGACAAGTGTTTGTCTCAGCAGAGAACAAGAAAACGCTAAGACAGTTAGACAGGAAAATGTATAAGGCACAAAGCGTTGAGTGAAGGTTACTCACTCAACACTCTCAACGCCTAAGATGCTGTAGAGGCAGAAATATGGTTAAGACAAAAAGCGTTGAGTGGAGGTTGCTCACTCAACGCTATCAACGCCTAGTGGAGACAGAATTTTGTCTAAATAGTTTGGCATTGAGTGATGCTCACTCACTCAACGCCAAGCAGAAGAAAGATGATAAAGCAAGTTGGCGTTGAGTGAAGCTGAATCACTCAACGCCTAGAATCAGACTTAATATTCTAAGTAGTTTGGCGTTGAGTGAAGGTGACTCACTCAACGCCAAGAGACAGTGAATCTATCTAAGTGTTTTGGCGTTGTGTGATGCTTACTCACTCAATGCCTATTCTCTGATGCTCGATTTTGGCGAAGTCCACAGGTGCTGACGTCAGAAAAATCGACAAAGTCAACTAAGGTCAAATCAGACACGGGGAAGCTACACTACACGACAAAACTTGTCGTGAAGCTACTGTACGTCTTCTTCCGTTAAAGCAAGGTGCAGCTGGAAGCTGCAGGTGGGGCACACTCAACGCCAAGAGACAGTAAATCTGTCTAAGTATTTTGGCATTGAGTGATGCTTATTCACTCAATGCCTATGCTAATGTTGTTTGATTTTAGGCTAAGTCCACAGCTGATGACGTCAGCAAGTCAACAAGTTAACATATTTCAAATTAGTGGCGGGATGACTACAATACCCGATAAATGTTGCCGCAAACCTACTGTACAAAAGTTGGCGTCAAAGCAAAGTCTCTGCTGGCCATTAATTATGTGGGGCCCACTACTCAAGAGTCGTTGGGTCAAATTCAATAAAAACAAAAGGCTTTTATAGAGGAAAAATGCTTTTGGAGAAAGCAACAACGCAGTTATTCTTCTCTGCCATTGTTATGGAGCTGAAGAACATGAAGCTCAAGTCTACAAGACAGAGAGCAAGTTAACTGTTGGAATCAACATCTTCAACAACAAGATAGGTTGTGTGATCTTCATCTGCACCAGCAAGTTAGCTCAGAAGGAGTCTCTGAGAAATAGGTAGTAGCTTGGGCCTACCCTTGCTGCAGGTGCTTCACAGGCTCAGCCAACAAACCTAAAGAACATTCTCTTGGGAAGTTGTGAAGAAGGATATAGGGCTGAGCAGTTGGCTCAGTTCAGAAAGAGGCAGAGAAGCTGATCTGCATGTTACTTCCAGCACATGCCAAAGAGATCTTCATCCTTGTTGCTGTGAAGAAAGGAGTTGGGCTGGGATTCTCCCAGCTCAGGTTGCAGCAAGATCTACAGTAGTTACTTCTCTAGCTCCAGTTGGATAAAATTCCTGGTGCTGAGAAGAGGAAGTTAGGCCTAAGTAATTACTTAGTCCAGATAAGTAGACTCAAGAAATATATTTCCTAGAGTCAAGGTTGGGCTGAGTTTATCTCAGTCCAGGTAGATTGGCACAGTGAAATTTCACTTGTGGCCAATAATTACACCAACCCACATCCATCCTGTAGGACCCAAGTGTGGATTTGAGTTGTAGGGCTTAATTGCCTGAGGTAGGAGAGTGTTGCTCTCTGAGGTAGGATCGAAAGTGTGGATCTGATTGTAGGGCCTTTTTGCTTGAGGTAGGTGACAAGTGTGTCACTAAGGTAGGTGCCTGGAAGGGTACTGAGATAGGTACCTGTTGGGTACTGAGCTGTAGGAGTGTTGCAGCACTCTGAGAGTAGGGTATTGTGCCTGAAGTTGTAGGGCTGAGAAACCTGAGCTGTAGGCCTTAGAGATAAGGCTGAGGTAGGTGGCTTGAGGGTCACTGAGTGTAGAAGCATTGTAGAGCTCTGAGGTAGGATCCCTTGTGGATCTGAGGTAGGGCTGTCCTCCCAGCCTGAGTGTAGGGCTTAACAACCTGAGGTAGGTGGTCTGCTGACCACTGAGTTTTAGGCCCTTGTGGCTGAGAAGTAAGTCTTGGAGGAGATATAGAGATCTGAGGGATCTGAGGTGTAAGCTCTTTGGAGCAGGTTTTGGAGAAGTGTCTAGTCCAACAAGATAGTTGAATAGGTGGGAGGGAAAGTGGATGTACCAAATTGGGGAACCACTATAAATATCTGTGTGATGTGCTGTATTGCTTGTTCTTATTTTATATTATAGGTACTAAAGACAAGCTCTAGATCACTTAGAAAAGAAAACAATAAAAAGACTTAAGAAAGTTCAATAACCTATTCACCCCCTCTAGGTGATTTAGCTATCCTTGAATTAAATACTTTCAAAGGTGAGAGAGTAGACCCTTAGTCTGCAGAACACGACGAACGGAATGAGCCCATTCGACTTAGTTGGCCTTGTCGCTGTGAGATATAGTGGTGATGCAAAGTTCATCACGAACTTCGGAAGGCGAGGCAGCAACACGGGCGGGCAGAGAGGCGGTAGTTGCAGTTGAGTCAGTGGAGGCCATGAAGGGTAGAAAGGAGAGACAGCTAGCAATAGCGAACTGAAGCAGGAGCCCCCAAGGAAGAGAGGGCGAGCAAGAACCCAGAAGGGCAGGTCGTAGTGTCTAAGCAGATCGCAACGACTAAGAGGAAGGTCGCGACGACAAGGCGCGAGTTGATATAAGTCACAACGGACTGGAGCAGTTCGTAAGAAGAGAAGATTCACGAGAAGAGAAGGTTCGCAACGGATTGGAGGGGGAACCCGCAACGAACTGAAGCAAGAGCTCGCAGCAGACTGGAGCTCGCGAAGAAGAGAAGGGTCACAGCGGACTAAGAGGAAGGTCCGTGAGAAGAGAGCTCGCAGCGGTTTGGAGCAGTCCGCTGCAGGTTATATCAGGAGGGTGCAAGTGAGGAGAGAGCTCGGACCGGACTAGAGTATAAGCTCGCAGCGGACTGCAACAAGATAAAGCAGCAGACTGGGGAGAATGAGCGAGAAGGAGCGGGCAGCGGACTGGGAGAATGAGCGAGAAGGAGCTCGCAGCAGACTGAAGCATAACAACTAGTAGGCAGGGAAAGGAGGCTATAAGAAGCCCGAGGTGGAGGGTGGAACCATGGACAGAGAAGATGAAGCTGAACCCAAGGGACAGAGAAAGGAGGCTATAAGAAGCCCGAGGAGGAGGGTGGAACCACGAAGAGAAGATGAAGCAGATTCAAAAAAGACAGGCCACAGTAGCCAGGCGGCTAAGGGAGAGGAGCATATAGAAACGCAGGCCGCTGGCGATTAGGGGTAGGCGGATATAATTCAGAGTCCGCAGGCCGCTGGCGATTAGGGGTAGGCAGATAGAATTTGGAGTCCGCAGGAGGGACGAATGCCTCTGATACCATGTAAGAAGAGAGAAACAGGAGAGAGAAAATCACTCGTAATTGTATTATTTTCAAAGTATGGAATACATACACTTATATAGAGGTGGATAGGAGAGAGATATCTACTTTTACAATGTGAGACTAAAGGAGCTATACATGAGCGCCAATACACATGAGCCTCCCAAATGGACTAATTCTATTTTATCTTTAACAAATACAAACTATGTTTGCAGATGTCAAAATAATTAATAATATACATAATTTTGAAGGTATCAGATTTTGGTCACTTTAATCTTGCAAATATGTTTTCAATAGCAAATTCTCCTCGCTGTTCTCCACTCTGCGGAGCATAACTTTCGGTGAGATTCATTACCGGAACTCTAGTCAAAAATGTGCTCTACATAGTTTTGAATAGGGGTGCAAGTTGAGTTGAGCCGGCTCGAAAAAAGTTTGACTCGAGCTCGAGCCCGTGGAACCGGCTCGTGAGCATAACTTCCGGTGATATTATTGTTCATGAGCTCGCGAGCCGGCCCGGGAGTTTTTATTCCTATATTAAAAAAAAAAGGCTCATGAGCTAAAAAACTCATGAGGAGCTTGAGCTCGGGAGCTCGAAGCTCGAGCTCGATAAGTAGGCATTGAGCTCGAGCTCGAAATGATTAGTTCGAGATCGAGCATGAAAATTTTGCAAAGCTCGACTTGTTTGCATCCCTAATTTTGAAGTACTTTTTATCTACCATTGCCTACTCAATGCTAAAATTATAGGCATATTTCTAGAATGATTTGCTCATTGATGATTGTTTATGTGAATTAATTGTGTAACTCATGTTCTTTTACCTG
Organism: Platanthera zijinensis; assembly: GCA_039513925.1. Classification (NCBI taxonomy): domain Eukaryota; kingdom Viridiplantae; phylum Streptophyta; class Magnoliopsida; order Asparagales; family Orchidaceae; genus Platanthera; species Platanthera zijinensis. Next base: position 10,183,745 of record CM077091.1, read on the forward strand.
TTAGCTTCATTTTAGGTCTGTATTTTTTTTTGCTTTGATTTCAGCATTAGGCACAACAACAAATGCAATGCAAAATGAAGTTGTTGCATTGTAGGAAATCTTGACTGCTTTATTTTGAATTTAAAGTTCATGTGGGGATTCAAACTTTGACTATTAATAGATGATAGAGTGGTCAATATTTTATGTGTTACTCTGATCTGTCTATGATTTATATTTGTTGATGAAATTTGCGGATTGTGTGGATGGTACTCTCTTGAAGGTTGTAACAAATTAACAGGAAAAGTTATTCAATACTCTACATACTTGAATTTTGTGAATGATTTTAAAATTTTTTGGTGATTGAGTGTACAAATTTGCAGCTCAAAACAAGCTACATAGTGAATTCTAGATCAAATTTGTGCAAGAACAACGGCTGCCTGCAGGAAGAATCAATAGAGTTTAATGTTCTTGTTGATTTTATTTTGGTTTGTCAATAACAGTTTGGTCAACATTTATAATTTTTGGGAATTGTTAAGAGTACCATATTTTTGATTAGTTGCACCGCTTTATTAAAATCACAGCAGATTTGCACATATTGTTAAATGTACCGCACATTGTTAATCACAACGCAATTGAGATAAAAACACCGCACGAAAAATTTGAAAAAAAAGATGTTTTTATTAAATTACAACATGCATATCAATCAAATAGGTAAAATACTTGATACAAAAAGTCATTAATTATGTTATTTAAATTTTTGTGGTCTCCATGAAAAATATTTATTATACAAAAAGTCATAAATTTTGTTTCTCAAATATTTGTGATCTTTCATTTTTAAGATAGATCGAGAGGACTGACATTTACTAGAAATTTAAGAAATCTAAGCAGAAAAAGTCGGGAAAAAACACCGATGGTGAACACAAAGGGCAAACAATCTACTCATGAAGCATCAGAGACATCTCCGTTTGTTCTTCCAGCTGCCACCACTCTCTGCTCGTTGGTAGTGAGGAACACACGCCGTTTGATTTGGTGCCGGAGTAACGGAAGGCTCCAACATTATAGATTATGAGAAATTGTGGTACGAGTTAGTGCAATGCGACTTGTATTTTTTGACGAGTGAATTTAATGCTAAATTAGTCTTCGTTTGGTGGGACTTATTTTCACCGGTCAAACGATTACGACTGCATTAATCAGAACTTAATTGATTTACCCCAAAACTGTGATGTCTTTAACAACTGATGTGCCCACAAAATTGATTTACATCTGTTCAAAATAGAATTCTCCAAAATATTTGCCCAAAAAAATTGACAAAAAATATCGTTAGAGAAATAACTCTGGGAAGAACTTTGCAACATATAATTTGCGAGTGGCGTCATATACGGTGTTATTAAAAGTATTTATAAATGTACGTAAATTAACTTAATTTTCGGGTGACATTTATAATCAATTTGCCCGTGGTATTATGCTAATATTCCCGTCTAATTAAAACAAAAGAAAAAAAAGTTAATTATAATTTCACTATTTCTCCCACCGCAAGATCGTGTACAAACGTGACCAACACTTTTAACAAAGAGAATAAGGGCCGTCTGATCGGCCAAACAAAAAAAAAGCAATAATTATATGCATATAGTTAAAAAAAGTAATAACTATATGGAAGCCGAATTCAGTTATTTGGAGGCCCCATAATTTTATAGGGATTATATGCGGGCGAAAGCCTATGCAGATTCACAGCTTCTAATATTTTTTTAAATTTTGTATGCATTTATGTTTTAACTGTACCTAGTTGAAAATAACCAAAAAAAAGAGAGTTTTTGATACTTTATATCCTCAAAAATTTTTGGCACTTTTCACCTAAATTTTTAAAAATTGGCTCTTTGCATCTCCCAAATATCAATTTCTGACACATTTCAAGGATATATATGTTCAGCGAGCATCAAAAATGCTTATTTTGAAAACTATGCACCTCAGATTATTGGCCTAAATACCCTTAAATGAGCGTACCTACCAAAAAAAATGCCAAAAAAAGGCATATTATCAAAAATAAAAATTGAAACAAGAAATAGTAAATAGTAATAGAGCTTTCTTTTCTTCGGATTAAGGATCCAAAGTGGAGATGGAGCCGGCTTCGCCGGAGTTTCATCAGAACCCCCAATCCTTGATCACACGACATCAAATTAGGTTTGAATTGCAGCTCAATTAATTTGACTTGGGCCAGATGATTCCGCTGAACAAATCGTAAATGCTTGATTTCTGGTGGATTTGTCTTTTCTCCTTGCCTTGATCTGTTCTGAGTTGTTTCTATTTTATTACTTCTGTTTCGATTTTGCAGAAATTTGGAAGGGAATGGGGGGATTAGAGGGGGGCGGGGGCAGCAGAGATTGTCACCGCCGGAAGCGGTGAATGGCGGCGGATCATCGCCGGGTGTTTCGCCGGAGAACGGCGGGTCATCGTCGATGAGCGAGGGGGCGGCGTGGCCAAGGATTGAGATCACGCTATCGACGCAGGAGAAGGAAGCGGACTTCATGGCCTTCAAGGGGACCAAACCCTCCCTCCGGCCAAAGAAACGGGCTAAGCCCGTACAGAAGAATGTAAACGTAAGCATTAAATTTTATTTTGAATTTTAATTTTCCTGCATCAAAATTTTAAAATTTATTTACCTGCTCATTTTTCTAGCTACCCTATAATTCTTGTCTATTTTGAAATGAATTAATACATCCCATAAAAAATATTGTACATACCTAAGATAAAGGGGCTACTAATGAGACATACTTGAGCTGGCTTGCCTTGGGTTGGCAGGCAGCAAGCGCCTATCTCCTAACTCCTAAGAGTATTTATTTTGGTTGATGGGAACGGGGCTCTGCCCCTATCCAAGGCGACATTTGTCGTGGGGTCGACATTTTTCGTTGGGGCTACATTTGTCGTGCGTGCGACATTTGTCATGGGGGTGGGGGTGACATTTGTTGTGAGGCAACACATGTCGTGGGGGGAGATATTTCTTGTGGGGGGGGCGACATTTGTCATGTGCGGTGACATTTGTCGTGGTGACGACATTTTTCATGTGTGGAGACATTTGTCGTGGGAGAGACATTTGTCATGGTGGAGTCATTTATCGTGGGGACGGCATTTGTCGTGTGAGCAACATTTTTTATGGGGGCGACATTGGTAGTGAAATCGACATTGGTTGGGGGCAACGGCATTCATCGAGGGCAGCAACATTCATCAAGGGAGCCGTCATTCGTAGGGGGCTGCGTCATTCGTCGGGGGAGAGCTATGCCGATGTGTTCTCCTTAATTGTAATCTCCAACTTAATACATAATTCTGACAGAAAATTGATAAAATGAACTGATTTTATTCACATTACATTATTGTCAGGACATTATGTCCCTCAACTTGTGAAAATCTTTGATGGAATGCTAACAAAGAAGAGAAACATGACTACATTAAATTTAAGGGTTTCATGGTAGACATCACATCTACATCCAAGTTTGTAATGTATAGAACAGTAATGATGGAATCTTGTTTATATATAGATAGGAAATGTTTTGATGGGTGATAAAACTGACCAGAGAGGGATGATAAATTAATTGTTGGATCATGCTATCAAGATAACTGTAACCGTAAAAGACATAGAACTAACGAAATTGCGAGGAAGACGGAGCTCAAATGTGGTTAAGAGTAGGTATAGAAACATGAAAGCGAATGCAAATTGATTAACAAACCGAAGATTGAATGCCGACAATGGGGTAGGTGACATTTGAATTGTTATTGAATAGGAAGTCTGGCGACATTGCACGGATTGAATGATGAAATCATTTAGCATGAATAATACTAATATATGATGGGTTGAATTGTCTGCACTACGTTTAGGAATATGTCACATGATGTTTTCATGGAGGAAAATTTGGTAGCTAAATAACAAATAATAAAAATAAAATTCTAGCCAAGAGTGCACAAAATCTTGCAACTCACAAATGGGTGATAACGAAGCAGGTGAAAACAGAAGATAATTTATCAACAATCAAAGAGGTAAATAAACATTATTCAGCCCAAAAATTGTTAATCCTAATCCATCAACTATTCTTCCAGTGCTTTCTCTGTAGGGTTAGTGAAAACCCGTTTGATGTCTTGATAAATTCATGTGAACTCCATCTAAAGAAAACATACTGGCAACAAAAAATGCATGAAAATACGAAATCTTGCAACTCACAAATGGGGATTCTAGAGAAGTCGTGATAGATGAGGTTGTCGAGGTGGCCCACATGCATTCCACAGTCAAACATGATAGTTGCTTGGATAGACTCAAATGTAGCTTGTGTTGTAGGATAGTATCTTGTGTTGTAGGATAGGCTCAAATGTAGCTTGTGTTGTAGGATAGTTGCTATAGTTGCTTGGATAGACTCAAATGTAGCTTGTGTTGTAGGATAGACTCAAATGTAGCTTGTGTCCCTATCAATTACATTTGCATTTACAGCCTTTCATGTAGTGAGAATTATTGATCTGGAGGTTGGACTCCACTGCTCAAAATCTGGTCTAGTCTCAGCTTGTTCTCTAAACCTTTTCTTTGATTGCTGAGCTTCTATCTCCTGAGCAGTAGAAGACTTGTCCACTTTCTTATAGAATACATTCTGATCTAACCCTTGAGAAGGACTGTACATGTGTTGGATAGTTGCTTGGATAGACTCAAATGTAGCTTTCGATTTAAGGTGATACGGAGGAGGGTGAGAGTTCATAAATTGTAACAGCCCCCTTACGGCTACCGCTACAAATTACATATCATTTCATTTAAGCAAGGTAAGAACCATCAGAGTACAACATATATGTTAAAGAGTACAATAAGTAAATGTTATGACAAACTATAACCATCCATTTCATTATATAACTGATAATAACGTACAATATGATCAAAAGGTAGTCTTAGACAACTCTACTAAGGCTTACCATCCCTGCACGGACAAAACGGTAGCCCTATATCTACACAAAAAGGGGCTTACCGACATGTACTCTATACAAACTGACTCATACTGAACTACAAAAAATAAAACTGAAAGTCCTCGTGGGGACACTCTGGATCTCGGCACCTCTCTCTGTGCTCCTCCAGTACTCCAAGGACTGCTGAGTAGACCTCTACCCAAAGGCGATACTTCTTCTCTTGTCGAGGAGTGCATGATCGACGCTGACTACTGGTGGCTGGAACCGCCTCTTCCTTGACCTGTTTAGTTTCATTTTTTAATTAGTCAAAGGACTAAGTGGATTGTTACCTTTCCTTAAATATTTATGAGTGTATGATGTCTTTGTTTTATGATCTTACACTTGTCTTTGGATTCCCTTATACTTAATCTTACGTATGACTAGTCTTAAGTTTAGGTGTCTTTGTCTCACACCTATATTATGGGCTATATGAAGTGTAACTAGATGTCCTTTCCTCACACCTAAAGGTAATGTGTTTCTCGTGCCCTTGTCTCGCACGTTCACATTCCTATTTGTGCCCTTGACTCGTACAGGTCCGTGCCCTTGACTCGCACAGGTCCGTGCCCTTGACTCGCACGTTAATATTACTCTTCTTATTAGCCCATAACTTATTATCTTATCATAATACTTATCTTAATCGCCGTTAACTACTTATCTTATTCAACATTTTACGTTCACATCAGGCGTTAGCAGCATAACAACGAAATAAAGGAAAAGACATGAAATGTAAGAACTCACTGGGGCTTTTCCCTTGCCTTTATCCATGTCTTTGTCCTTGTCACCATCTTGTCTACGATTTCCAGCATTCCGGGATGCCATAACCTAGATGAAATTATTCATAATTAATCCATACATACTACATATTACATTTTTTGGTTCTACTTGACCTACTTAGGTCAAGGGACAATATTTCAATTAGGGCTTTGCTGCCCTAAGTGAAATTTAGCTTCTTTGAACCATTTGAGCGAAGGGGCAGCCATACCTAGCCTCCAAATAATTATTTGGAGTTAGGGGACTGGCATTTCCCTCAAATCTTTTACTAGCAAACCTTGGGAGGAGGCATACTTGCCACGAATCCTTTCCACATCCCAAAACATGTGCCAAAATGTCGAAATCCGTAATACTTCACTTAGGGATTCTCCAAATGACTAGAAATGGAGGATTAAGGCATGAGGAAGCGCTACAGAAACTTTCCCCATGATTTTCATGAAAGAAAACGCTAAAACTCCTAAAACCTAGAAATTAAACTCACTCCAACATCGTATCGAAAGCAAAAGGAGTGTATATGAGGAGATTACCTTGCTATCGGAGGAGGAATCATGCGAAACGGAGGAGATTTGAGCTCCCGGGATCGATCGGCGGCGTGCGGCTTCTGCGGTATCCGTCGGGTTGATTTCCGTCCGGCGTGAGAACTAAAAGAGGAGAACGAAGCTTACGGCCTTAATATCGGGAGAGCGGCACCGCTTAATTAGCGGAGGACACGTATTTTTGAACCTCTTATAGTCGGTTCAATTCAAACCCCCACCCGGTTTTTCATTATTCCTAGCCGGTTCCTCTCCTTTACTCATGTGGTGTTACATAAATAGCCCTGCTTTTTATTTATTTTTTGAATTATGATTAAACTGGGGGCATGAATAGTTTTTTCATAGAAGGTATTATTGGAAATCCCAATGTTTAACCATAGTATGGTTTTTCCTTTTAATATAGTATATATATATACACACACACACAATAATACTATAAAGGAAAAGACGCCTTGGTGCAACATTCATATTGCCCAAAATACCCTCGTCTTTCTCCACTATTTATATTACAATAAAATGACTGTTTTTAATGTAAATAGTGGAGAAGGATGAAGATATTTATGACATTATGAATATTGCAGGCTCTATTTCCTTTATATAATAGATAATAGATAGATAGGGGCGGAGCCCCGAGCATATCACGGTTGGCATACTGTCGTGATTGACACATTGTTCCCTATGATCCGGCAACGATAGTACACCTGCCGCTTGTTGGTATGTGACATTTTATTTCACCAAATACAAAATTAATAGAAGTGAAGGGGAGAAAGGTAAATGAGTGAGCCTTAGTTTTTTAAAAAATGACAAAACACACAACTTGAGCTTCCCTTTTAAAATTGGAAAGATGAGTTTTTTACAAAAAGATGTTTTCGTCTAATCATATTCTATTTTATAGTATACAAGTGATAGGCACGGGCCTTCGGCCCTGGGGGCATTCGGCGGGGGTGCGACAATCGGCGGGGTGCGACATTCGGCGGGGTGCGACATTCGGCGGGGTGCGACATTCGCCGGGATGCGACATTCGCCGGTGGTGCGACATTTGTCATGAGGACGACATTTGTTGTGGGCGGCGACATTTGTCGTGGGGACGACATTTGTCGTGGGCGGCGACATTTGTCGTGAGCGGCGACATTTGTCGTGGGCGGCAACATTTGTCGTGGACAGTACCCGCCCCTATGGCCTCGCGCGACAGTACCCGACCAACGACGGCGGGCTTTGCCCGCTCCCGGCGGGCTCCGCCCGACCCGCAACATATACATATGAGTACTCAAAATGACCGTAAAAAAAATATAAATCAAGAATACAATTTTTATTTTGTAAAACAAATTATATTTTAACATTAAAACATTAATTTTTCTCTTGTCATTCCTAGCTAGAGACAATAGATTTAGGGTATCTAGTGTTTTTATTTTTTGTATTTTAATATTGTAAAGTTGTGTAATTACCTAAAAGGATATTGTCTTTATAATATACTAATATAAAGTTTGGTATAATTGTGTAATTATGAATACAACTATAAGGGCAATATAGCCACATCAGGCAATGTTTCACCAAAGAGTAGTTTTCGTATATTAGTAGAGATATATATGCTCACCAAAATAAAGTTAATAACTAAATATTCTGTCAAATTAATGAGTGAAAAGTGTATAGATCCGCACTATAAAAAAGAAGAGAGTGGTGAAATATGAGCACAAGTTGACTAAATCTAGATTGGATTTACCAGGAATTTGAGGACTTTGAACGAGAAGACAAGTGAGTAGAATAAATATTGCTTATTTGCAGGAAACAAGATGAAAATGAGAAATGATGTTGGTGTTATAAATGATAGAGAGCTAGAGATGAATACGTTAGTGGGAGTGGTAGTTGGCAAGCTAATTATCGCTGAGAATATTATAAATATGATATTATTTATCCTTCTAAAGATGAATTAAAATATAGGTAAAAAAGTAATTTTGGTAAGAGACAAATGAAATTTTATAATGTATGCATGAAGAATGGATAATATTATGGATGACTAAAACAGACATATGATTAGGTAGAATGGGATATGCAAGGATTGAGGGTGTCATTCATTAAGGGATATAAATTGCAATGGATAAGCTATATATATCATGGTTGTCAGGATTGAGATCCCCTAGATGAGATCATTTCGAGGTAGGATCAGATCAGATAGTAGGGTCAGATCGTGGATCGATTTACAAAATCTGGATCGTAGGATCGTAAAATCCTGTGATCCGGATCGCGATTCTTACAACCTTGATATATATCTTTGTAATAGCCTACAATGTTATAATAATGAATACATGCTTTAATAATCATGAAGAGAGCTTAATTTTATTAAAAGATGGGTTATAAAATCACAAATATATTCTCTTTTAGAAAGAGTTAAAAAATCTTTTCACAATGATTGCAAAGTGATTCAAGGAAACCATTGCTCCACACATCGTAAAAATGGCATAAAGCTTAATTGCTTTAGAATAAGATAATATACTTTTCATCATGGTCTAAACAAATAATTGTCAAAGAATTTTAAAAGTAAGCAATTATTGATCTAATAAGATATATTGCTGAATAAAAAGCTAAACTTCTTTAGTTGAGCCAACCCCTTTTGTTCAGGGGGTATAGAGTCTTAAGGAAAATAATTCATATGCAACCCCTTTTGTTCAGGTTAAGATAATTCATGAAAAGAGATTAGACAGGGCATGAAAGGATTTTTTTTTAATCTTCTTTAGGCTCATCTATTAATGATAAAAAATGTAGACGTGTAAAATATGAAGTACAATAATTTTATTAGCACACATTATCTTGAAAAATACATGTATTTGTAGACATATATAGGAGGGAGGAGTGAGATCTTAATTCCAAACTAAGGTGTGAGACTAATTTATACATGAGAGAGATCTCCTAATGGGCCAAGAAAGCGGGCTTATAAAATAGGCTTATGCATTGTTCTTCTATACTCCCGCACAAATTGGAGCATCCAGATTGTAGGCCCCAAGTTGGAGCATCCAAATCTTAATTCCAAACAAAGGTGTGAGACTAATCTATACATGTGAGAGATCTCCTAATGGGCCAAGAAAGCAGGCTTATAACATGGGCTTATGCATAGTTCTTCTATACTCCCGCACAAGCTGGAGCATCCAGATTGTAGGCCCCAAGCTTGAAAATGAACTATTGGTATAAGGGGCGAGGTAAGGGCTGGTGAAGATATCAGAGATTTGCTCGACAATAGGTATATTTCGTAGATCAAGTTTGCGAAGTTGAAATTTTTCCTGAATGAAATGACAATGGACTTCGATATGCTTGATATGTTCTTGAAAAATTAGATTTTTGGCGATATGAATGACAACTTAACTATCGAGTAGAGGACGATCAGAGAAGGGAGCTTGACACAAAGATCAATATGAAAACTTTCCAGCTATATGAGTTTAGAAATGACAGACGTCATCAAATGATACCCAGTATCCGCAGAGGAGCATGCCACCACCGTTTGATTCTTGTTCCGCCAAGTGGCTAGTTGTCCTCTGCAACAACCACTCACAGACTGATGGTCATCGAGGGATCCATCATAATATGCATCAGAATAGACTATTAATGTTAGGGAAGATGATGGATTATAAACAAGCCTTTGTCCTGGGGCATTCTTCAGATACTGGAGGATTCACTCGGCATCTTGGAGATGAGATATCCGAGGAGCATGAATGAAAATGGACTGACCACCACCACCACCACCACAACAACACTCAAGCTTTATCCCACTATAGTGGGGTTGGCTATATGGATCCTTTGTTGCCATTGTGATCTATCTTGTGTCATAATCTCACTAATGCCTAAGTACATCTTGTCTTTCCTTATAGTTTCATTCCAAGTCTTTATTGGTCTACCCCTCCCTCGTTTAACATGCCTAGTGACTAGACTCTCACAACGCCTAACAGGTGCCTCTAATGGTCCCCTTTGTACGTGTACAAACCATCTTAGTCGAGCTTCTCGCATCTTCTCTGCAATTGGTGCTACTTCTATCTTATCCCTGATACATTCATTCCTAATTCTATCCAGTCTCGTGTGTCCACACATCCACCTAAGCATTCTCATCTCCGCAACTCCCAAATTTTTTTGCTCATGTACACAATTCACTGCCCATCACTCGGAACAATAGAGCATTGCTGGTCTAATCGCAGTACGGTAGAAATTGCCCTTAAGTTTTAATGGTTCTTTACGATCACACAAAACCCCCGACGCGCCTCTCCACTTCAACCAACCCGCTTGGATTCTATGTGTCACATCTTTATCAATACCTCAGTCTTTTTGATCTATCGATCCAAGATATTTAAAACATTCATTAAGAGAAATATCTTGATCACCCAACTTAATAACGAAATCATCTGTCCTTCTTGCACTGCTAAATTTAAACTCCATATACTCTATCTTTGCTCTGCTGAACATAAAATCCTTCTTTTCTAAAATGTCTCGCCAAGATTCACGTTTTTCGTTTACACCCTCGCACGTCTCATATTTGTCTCATTATTTTCATTGAGGGATATTTATAATATGGGGAGATCCTCTCAATATATAGAAGCAATAATATAATTGATTAGGTTCCCCTAAAATCGAAGTAGTCAAACCAGTTCATAACCCGCGACCCCGACCTCGCAGAAATGGTTCACCTCGGTCGTACAAGGTCCCGCCTCGACCAAAACAATGATCCAAGCAAGCCCAGCAGCAGGACTTGCACGGACGCGAGCGCGCGTTCCAAAAGCGCAAACGCGCTCCCCTACGCGCGTGAGTGGCAGTGCGCGCGCCCGCACACGTGCCCCTCCGCGTGGCCACACACTCCAACCATCTGCGTGTTCGACCGCTCGCGCCACCTTGTGTGCACGACAACGCGCTACCCTGTGCGTGCCGGAAGCACGCAAGCGCGACAGCCTGCGCGAGGCGTATTAGGCGCGCGCCCTTGCCTGCGCGCACGCGGCCCAGGCTCGGGGCATGCACACATCCCCGCATCCCAGTCATAACTGCGCTCCTCGTGCGTGCCCTTGCCTCCACCGCCATTGTCGGCAGCCTTGCCCAAGCTGCCTGAACCGCCCGGAGGACAAGATCGTTATATTCAAGAAATTGCTGATCTAGGAGACCGGAAGTAGGTGTTCCTATTCTTCGTTCAACATTCAGAAAAGCTCAATTACCCGTGTCCCCCCCAGAAAAACAATAAAAGTGGGGCCAAGCCATCATCTGAGACGAGATAAATGGGGGGGGGGGGAGGAGAGAGCTCTGAGGCTTTCCGGTGAAGAGTTGTAGCAGTTCAACTCGGAGACAAAGGCCTTTGTCAACACTCATTCTCCCGCTCAGTACGCGCTTCCCGCGTGCTCTACTTCGCCCAAGACTGAACACTTAAAAATATTTCGTAAACAAGAGGTGTCATGTCACCCTCTAGAAAGCTGACATTTGTACTCAATTGATACTAGTGGATTTCTTCAGAACTGGGCCTGGCCCCGCGAGTTTTTCACTTTCCTGGTTTTCTATATAAAAATCTTGTCGCCCGCTGTCAGTCCTCTGATTTGACTGTTTGCCCGTGTTGAAACTTGAGGAGATCGAGCGGTCTGCATTATAGTCGCAACGATAAGGAGACAAGGCGGTCTGTTATCTAGTCTTATCGGTTTTCTAGTTTGTGTTCTGGCGGTTTGGCTTTGTGGTCAGAGGTTGGGGTATGTTTGGTAGCAGTCTTGCGGTTTGACAGACCTGCGATTTAGTTATAGCGGTTTGGCAAACTGCTGTTGTCGGCTCGTGTCTTGCCGAGCTGGCCTGGAGGTTCTGTCTTCCTATTCTTCAGTCCGGAGGGCAATCCACAACTGCGACTTGTTGGCGACCTGCTGTTGCGGTTTGGTGGCTATCCGCGCAGCGGTCTGGAGGTTATCCACAGCAGCGGTCTGGAGGCTGTCCGCAGTAACAGTTTGGTGGTTATCCGCAGCAGCGGTCTGGTGGATATCCGCGCAGCGGTCTGGAGGTTATCCGCAACAGCGGTCTGGAGGCTATCCGCAGCAGCGGTTTGATGGTTATCCGCAGCAATGGTCTGGTGGTTGTCCGCAGCAGCGGTCTGGTGGTTGTTCGCAACTGCGGTCTGGGGCCAACCCGCAGTAGCGGTCTCGGGACTTTCATCTGTTAAAGATCAGCGGCTTCCCCACGATATGTATTCTCCATTGTATAGTCTTGCGGTTTGACAAATTCAAACCGCATAGACTGCACGACTTGTATTTAGTCCCACATTGTTTGTTGTATTCTCTCATCTTCCCCATTTTCTATATATAATGGAGCATACCTTTGTATTATTTATCTTTTTGTAGCAATAAAATTTGTCTTTATTTAACTCTTTTTACATTGTATTAGAGCTCCTCAATCCTTTGCTCCTCTTTGCTCGCAGTATCTTTTTCTAACCGCAAGCGGTCTCTCTCCCGCCCCGGTCTACCTCCCTTGCTTGTCACTCCTCTGCGTCTTGTTCTTTCTTTGCGGCCTGTTGTGTTCGCGCGACCCTTCTTCCCCTCGAGTGTTCGCGCGGCTCTTGCTTTTTGTGTGGCTTGTTGCGTTCGCGTAGACTGTTGTGTTCGCGTGGGCCGTTTTTTCTACCCGTGCGATTTCATGTTGTTTTCTATGGACACTTCGGCTCTCTCTTCTTCTTCTTCTTCTCCTCTATTTGATCCTCTTTCTCTTTCTTTCTGCTTCTTCTCTCCCTACTTCTTCGGGTGCTGCTCAATTGACCACTATGGATAGGTGACTCATTGATTCTGGGTGCTACCAATCATATGATCGGGAATTCTCGTGTTTTTTTCTTTCCTTGGACAAACATAACAGGTTCCCTCCGGTTCTTATTGCGGATGGGTCTCTGTCTCCTGTTTGTGGGTCTGTCATCGTGCATGTCACTCTCCTTCTCTTCAGCTTGAGGACATTCTTTATATCCC